>CAWUFW010016957.1:0-285181 GCA_963921515.1 Calotriton arnoldi | reverse complement strand
TTATTGTGTGCAGTCTCGGCAGGGGCACAAGTAGTACATGTGTGCAGTCAATTGCCCCCAACACGTGCGGGAAGCCATCTATGGCGCAGTTCCCTTGCTTGGTCTCCAGGTGTTCCTGCGCAGTGTGGGGAAGTGAAGGTGCAGGGGTATCAAGCTGATACAACCGTGATGCTTACAGGTATGATAAATCCTGCATGAAAAGACCATAACAGAAGTTCGTGTGGTCGTAACCTTCCTTTTCTTTCCTACGAAGGTTACGCCCACACGGACTTCTGTCACGGTCTTTTTATGCAGGATTTATCATACCTGTTAGCATTCCGGTTTGTCCAAGTGCAATGCACTGTACCAGATTACGTTTGTGACTATACGGACGCTTGACCATTGTCACCATTAATCCAACAAGTTTCTGAATACTGACTTTCGGAATATGGAATTGTATTGGGGAGTTCCCGCAGCATATGCAGTTAATTGAATCCACACGTTGCCCTGATGAGGTTCCCCGTTGGGAATGGAACGCGTTGGCTGAGCTTTTCATATTGTTGATTTATGTATTTGTAATAAAGAACTGTTTTTACACTACTGTTGACTACTGGACTTCATGACCTGGCGCACACCCATTTCAGTAACTGCAATCTTGGATCTGGAGCACAGAGGCGTCAGGCAACGGCTGGCGTTGGGGTTGGTTGCGCAGGAACACTACGAATTGGGACTAGCGTGTGGTGCGGATACAGGGGCCCGCCGTTGCTTTTGTTGACATGCATCCAAGACATGTGTGAGGAAGTTTGATGGGGCTGACTGTGAGACTCCTCCGACTCTGGCAGTTGTTTGTTGGAAGGTACCAGAGGCCAACAGGTGCAGCACAGCCAGCAGCTTTGTCTGCGGAGGGATGTTGGTTGTCCGCTGTGTTGGTACCGTCAGCCTGTGGGCAATGTGGGTCAGGATGCGGAGGATGGTTGTCCTTTTGAGCCTGTAGTGGGCAATGGCGTCCTCTGGCATTGAGTGTCTGAGGCTGGTGCATTTTAGGAACGTCCGCTGTCTTCTTCTGTGCTGCCTAGGTGGTAGTCCGGGGGGGCGGTCTGGGGGGGGGCCTGGTGGTGGTGGCAGTGGGTGTTGTGGCCTTCTTGGGTCTCCGAGCTGCATGATCATTGGCTCCATGGCATCTGGTTTTCAGATGTGGCTCTGGGCTGGGCTCCCTTTCATACTGCAGGTTGTCGTCCTGCTTAACACCAGTAAAAGGCAGGTGTTAAATCCCTGCTGCTAACGCGCCTTATCGCCTGTATTTGGATCGCTTCGCAGATCTGGCTGGTTGTTGAGAATATCGTGAAGTGGTGTTTTCGTGTGTTTTTGCACGGGAACGCCTACAATGCATATCATTAGCGTTAGTTGTCGCTCTCATCCGTGGCGATGTTTTTTGCGGCAGCTATCACTGGAAAACTTGTGACGCGCTAGAGGTGAGAAAGACCTCTGTACTGCCTGAATTAGGAGCGCCTAGGAAAGGGCTCCTACCTCGCACCTTCACTTTTTAACAAAAAAGAAATTGCTCGTTTTAAATAACACATTAAATTGAGTGCTGTCTTTTTAACTTGCACCTTGCGTGATCGGCACTCACCGCCTCTAAATCTGCACATTTCCCCGGTCCACCGCCGATCCTTCGGTCTGAGTGGAGGGAACCTACGTGCAACAGGAAGTGTCTACAACTTCTGGTCAGACCCAGCAAGTCAGCTGACCAGCAGCTGATCTTCCCCCTTCATAACTCAGATGCCACTCGCTTCACGCAGCGGACGCGCTAGAGGTGAGAAAGACCTCTGTACTGCCTGAATTAGGAGCGCCTGGGAAAGGGCTCCTACCTCGCACCTTCACTTTTTAACAAAAAAGAAATTGCTCGTTTTAAATAACACATTAACTTGATTGCTGTCTTTTTAACTTGCACCTTGCGTGATCGGCACTCACCGCCTCTAAATCTGCACATTTCCCCGGTCCACCGCCGATCCTTCGGTTTGAGTGGAGGGAACCTACGTGCAACAGGAAGTGTCTACAACTTCCGGTCAGACCCAGCAAGTCAGCTGACCAGCAGTTGATCTTCCCCCTTCATAACTCAGATGCCACTCCCTTCGCGCAGCGGACGCGCTAGAGGTGAGAAAGACCTCTGTACTGCCTGAATTAGGAGCGCTTGGGAAAGGGCTCCTACCTCGCACCTTCACTTTTTAACAAAAAAGAAATTGCTCGTTTTAAATAACACATTTAACTTGATTGCTGTCCTTTTAACTTGCACCTTGCGTGATCGGCACTCACCGCCTCTAAATCTGCACATTTCCCCGGTCCACCGCCGATCCTTCGGTTTGAGTGGAGGGAACCTACGTGCAACAGGAAGTGTCTACAACTTCCGGTCAGACCCAGCAAGTCAGCTGACCAGCAGCTGATCTTCCCCCTTCATAACTCAGATGCCACTCGCTTCGCACAGCGTGCGCGCCGCCGGCGCGCCAAAGGCGCGCCAAAGGCAAGCCCATCTGCGCCCGTCCGTGCCTGGACCGTGCCCAGAGCCATACCCCCTGCCCCACCTACACCAATCCTGCAAAGCAATATACTAACTTACACCAGCAGCCAACTAAAAGATATAGCAGGCACATTCAAGAATTCACAAACTTGCCCCTGCTTTAATGCAGAAACTATATCAACCCAAATTACTGTCCACTGTCCTAAATGCCTTTTTACACTTAACATCAGGGAAAAGCCTTTATCTACCAGGGTTCACCCTCCATCCACCAAACACGAAACAACTCGCTCAGCCCTTATAAATGTGCGTTCCCTCCCCAAACATAAGTATGAAATACTTACTTTTTTAGAAAATAACAAACTTGACCTCCTATTTATAACAGAAACCTGGGGTGATGCTTCCTCCGGACCTGACTTCGCTACTGTATCACCTGACGAATTCTGCGTCCATAGACTAGACAGAACCAATAAAAAAGGTGGTGGATTGGCACTCATTCACCGTAATAAATACTCAGGACAGAAATAATCCCCACCAAGAGCTGCGAAGCCTTTATTTTCACAATATCCCTTACTCATTCACACTCCTTTAAAGGCATCCTACTGTATCGCCCACCTGGACCACGAGCCGAATTTCTTTCAGCATTAGACCTCCTAGCAGAACCATCAGCAGGAGAAGCTAATTTTACCATCTTAGGTGACTTCAATTTCCACCTTGAAGCCCACAACGATCACGACACTTCAGCCCTATTAACAACTTGAATCAATAGGACTCCCCCAACTAGTAACAATGCCCACCCACTCGGCCGGACACACACTTGATGGACTGTTCACCAATAATAAACAAATTTCCCTAACGAACATCCTCCCCTTATCCTGGACCGACCATTCTGCGGTCCTCTTTAACATTGACAGCGAAAACAACACCCCTAATCAAGCCAATCTCCTCCTCCCCAAACAGTTCAAAGCCTGGGGCAGCATCTCCCGTGAAGTCCTAAAATCACACCTGCTGTCTACCCAGCAAGACCTACCGGACGACCCCGAACTGGCAGCCATGCATTACACACAATGGCTCCATTCCGCCTTTGACACTTTGGTACCATTAAAAAATACATCTAAAAACAGAAAGATCCAATCCGCACCTTGGTTCTCCGAGGCACTTAGACTAGAAAAACAAAAATGTAGAAACTTAGAACGACACTGGCGCCGAGACTATGACACCACAATTAAAATATGCTACAAGGAAGCAATGGCCAAATACAAACATCTAATCACAGAAAAAAGTAAATACTACCGTAACCAAATTGAAACAGCACAAGACTCTGTGAAACAGCTATTCCAGGTCGTTACTAAGCTTTCAGGACCAGAGACTAACCCGCCCACAACTCCCACGCAAGTCTTCTGTGATTCTCTTGCCACTTTTTTTCAAGAAAAAGTCCCTCACATCTACACCAATTTCTCAATACACTCCCCGACTAATAATCAGACCATCGCATCCAACGTAGAAAAACACTCCTCCAACTCCCCAGAACTACGTCCAACTATCAATAACCCCTCCCCCACTTTCTCCGAATTTAGCCAGGTCACCACAGAGTACATTATTGATCTCTTATCCACCATCAAATCTGGATCCCCCAACGATCCTTGTCCTCCCACCACACTAAAACTTACACCAGATATCATAGGCGCCAAACTAGCCAATATTTACAATTCAATGTTCACGACGGGAACATACCCTTCCATCTGGAAAAATACCATCATCAAACCACTGCTAAAGAAACACAACCTTAACCCCACAGATACCAAGAACTATAGACCAATTGCCTGCCTCCCTTTCCCCGCCAAAATCTTCGAGAAAGTGATGAACACTCAGCTGGCCACCTATATTGACAACAACAACCTCCTGGATGACACCCAATTTGGCTTCAGGAAGGGCCATGGTACCGAGACTGCCCTCATCAAGACATCCGACGAAATCAGGATGACACTTGATCAGGGAGGTGCCGCGGTCCTGGTGCTGCTGGACCTCTCAGCAGCATTTGACACGGTCGATCACTCAACCCTGATCGACCGTGTCTCAGCCATAGGTATTAAAGACAAAGTCAAGGACCTCCTGACATCCTTTCTGTCTAACCGCAACCAACTTGTAAAGCTTGGCAACTTCAACTCCCCTCTCTTTTCACTGCCTTGCGGGGTCCCACAGGGATCCTCGCTAAGTCCGACCCTGTTCAATATATACGTGTCGGACTTGGCCAGGATCATTAAATCCCACAACCTGCGACTAACTTCCTATGCCGATGATACACAGATCGTGCTAGAGATCCACAACAATGGTCGGACAGTCTCAGCTAATTTCCAAAAGGGAATGCTTGCTATAAGCACCTGGATGGCAGACAATTGTCTCAAATTAAACTCCGAAAAGATGGAGGTGATGATCTTCGGCAATCTCTCCCCCAGCTGGTCTCCTTCCTGGTGGCCATCAGAGTTAGGCCTACCTCCGTCTCCCGTCACAAAAGTTAGAAATTTGGGGGTCATGTTTGACAACAAACTATCTTTCATTCATCACGCCAACTCCGTCGTCTCCTCATCCTTTTTCACCATCAGGATGATAAAAAAAACTCTTACCTTACCTTCCACCGAATGCGGGCAGAACTCTCATCAGCACACCTGTCTTGTCTAAGCTAGACTATTGCAATGGCCTACTTATTAACGCCCAGGAAAGAGTCCTACATAGACTGCAGATGGTGCAAAACGCAGCGGCTAGAATTCTCTCAGGCACCCCTAAGTTCAAATCTGTATCTAAGGTGCTAAGACAGCTACACTGGCTGCCCATCAGGAGCAGAATAAGGTTCAAGGCCCTCTGCATTGCCCACAAGGCAATCCATAATACAGGACCTGAGTTCCTCAAAACATCTCTATGCTCCTACAGGCCGACAAGATCCTTACGCTCCTCAGCAGCACACTTGCTGACTGTTCCCAGAACTAAAAGGCCTCCTGGGGCGACAGAAGATTCACTGTCGCCACCGCCAAACTCTGGAACACACTTCCCATTCACATTAAAACCATCCCCACTCTCTTCTCCTTCCGTAAACACTTAAAAACCTGGCTATTCAATCAATAAATCCCTCCTCCTCAGTCTTTCTCTAATTAGCCGTCCACAGCGCCGAGACACCTAAGGGTATTTGTGCGCTTAACAAATTTAATAAATAAAATAAATAAATAAATAAATCGGCAGTTTGCACCAGCTTGAGAATAGGGCGATAAATCTATCGCCACTTTTGCGGCGCTAAAGTGCCGATAAATCGGCGATAAGTCCTTGAGAATATGACCCATGGTCTCTTTATAGAAAATGATAAATGTAGTAATATGTCAGCTATCATTCCTTTGAGTGACATACGGAATCTCACTGTGTGTTTACGCTCCTTGTTGTGAGTGTTGATATAAAACTAAAACTAATATCTTCTTTATTTTTCAACGGAGACTCCCAAGTCCTTGTATTATCTCTGACCACTCTCAGCAAACATTCAGCTAGCTAATCTGGTACATCGTATTCTGTGTTAATGGAGTAAAATACATTCTAACCATAGAAAAGTATGCCTTTCTGCTCCATTTAGAAGTCATTGGTATTTGATGACTTTTTCAACTCATCCGTAGCGATTTAATTGTCAAGATCCTGATGAAATTCTGATAATAGATTCTCATTGAGGAAATCATCTTAGCCCAGATTTGCCAAAAGGCTTTGAACTGGACAACGCAAAGACTTCAATAGAACAAAGCCACACAAGAGGGATTTGCACCACCTTGGGTAACTTTGTAAAGAAATGTAATGCAATGCAGTGCATTACGGTGAGCTAAGTTACATTTCATACATTTCATACAGGACCTGAGTTCCTCAAAACATCTCTATGCTCCTACAGGCCGACAAGATTCTTACGCTCCTCAGCAGCACACTTGCTGGCTGTTCCCAGAACTAAAAAGGCCTCCTGGGGCGACAGAAGATTCACTGTCGCCACCGCCAAACTCTGGAACACACTTCCCATTCACATTAAAACCATCCCCACTCTCTTCTCCTTCCGTAAACACTTAAAAACCTGGCTATTCAATCAATAAATCACTCCTCCTCAGTCTTTCTCTAATTAGCCGTCCACAGCGCCGAGACACTTAAGGGTATTTGTGCGCTTAACAAATTTCATAAATAAAATAAATAAATAAATCGGCAGTTTGCACCAGCTTGAGAATAGGGCGATAAATCTATCGCCACTTTTGCGACGCTAATGTGCCGATAAACCGGCGATAAGTCCTTGAGAATATGCCCCATGGTCTCTTTATAGAAAATGATAAATGTAGTAATATGTCAGCTATCATTCCTTTGAGTGACATACGGAATCTCACTGTGTGTTTACGCTCCTTGTTGTGAGTGTTGATATAAAACTAAAACTAATATCTTCTTTATTTTTCAACGGAGACTCCCAAGTCTTTGTATTATCTCTGACCACTCTCAGCAAACATTCAGCTAGCTAATCTGGTACATTGTATTCTGCGTTAATGGAGTAAAATACATTCTAACCATAGAAAAGTATGCCTTTCTGCTCCAGTTAGAAGTCATCGGTATTTGATGACTTTTTCAACTCATCCGTAGCGATTTAATTGTCAAGATCCTGATGAAATTCTGATAATAGATTCTCATTGAGGAAATCATCTTAGCCCAGATTTACCAAAAGGCTTTGAACTGGACAACGCAAAGACTTCAATAGAACAAAGCCACACAAGAGGGATTTGCACCACCTTGGGTAACTTTGTAAAGAAATGTAATGCAATGCAGTGCATTACGGTGAGCTAAGTTACATTTCATAGTAGTATGCGTTCCATGGATGGAGCTTGGGCCTACTCTGCATCCACCCATGCAATGTGATGCAATCACAGATTTACTAAACATAGTAGACCTGGGATAGCACCAAAATGGTATGCCTATGCCTACCACAGAGAGGCATAACGAGGAGAAATATCTTTATTTCTACTCATTGTCTCCTCTTTCTTTGTGTGCGGCATTCTGCTGCACATATAGAAGGAGGAGATTGCCTCCTGCATGCAATGCAGGCACCCTTGCAGCATGGCTCAGGGTGCCTGCGTTGGTTTGAGGCAAAATCTCTCAGAAAGAACCAGGGAGGGCGTATAACCCCAAGTAAACCTGGGCATCTGTCTCATCATCTCAACAGGGGTTCCCCATAGGTATTAATCAGCACTAGCTGTTTCAACTCAACAACAGAGATTGCTTCACTATTGGAGAACACCAATTGTTTATATAAGTCATGCAAATTCAATTTGCTTTAATTCATTATAGGATTGCCACATCATTAGCATATATAAGCCAAAGTAAACAGAAACAAATAATACAGATAACACATTAAAAAATCAAATCATAACATACGTTAATAAAGTCTTCCTATATACAAGCTCATGTCATGCATTCCTTGTTTACTTCTTGCATTTCCTGTTTGCATCTTCAATAGGAGTGTCTCTAAAAACTTCCAAAGTGAGTCCACCCAAATGGTAGTTTCCCAGAAGCATCCAAACTGGTCGCTCTAAACAATCATTGGGCTTCTATATTCCATTAGGGTGCCCCTCAATGTGTCCACATTAATCATATAATTTGCATATTGGGAAACTCTATGGGGCATATTCTCAAGGACTCATCGCCGATTTAGCGGCACTTTTCCGCGACGAAAGTGGCGATAGATCTATCGCCCTATTCACAACCCTGCGCTAACAGCCGACATCGTCAGTTTACTTGCGATAGCTGCCGCTAAATACATCGCCAAGGCTGACAGCGACAACTAACGCTAATCATATGCAGAGTATGCAAAAACTCACGATAACACCACTTCACGATATTCTCAACGACCAGCCAGATCGGCGATGCGGTCCACAAGCAGGCGATAAGGCACGTTATCAGCAGGGACTTAAGACCTGCTTATTTCTGGTCATAAGTAGGACGAAAACCTGCAGTATAAAGGGAGCCCAGCTCAGAGCCACATCTGAAGACCAACAGATGCCATGGAGCTACTAATCATGCAGCTTGGAGACCCAAGAGGGCCACAACACCCACCGCCACCACCCCCAGGACCACCCCCAGGACCACCCCCAGGACCACCCTCCCTAGACTGCCACCGAGGCAGCACAGAACAAGACAGCGGACCTTCCGAAAATGCACCAGCCTCAGAGACTTAAAGCCAGAGGATGTCATTGCCCACTACAGGCTCAAAAGGACAACCATCCTCCGCATCCTGAACCACATTGCCCACAGGCTGACGGTACCAACACAGCGGACAACCAACATCCCTCCGCAGACAAAGCTGCTGGCTGAGCTGCACTTGTTGGCCTCTGGAACCTTCCAACCAACAACTGCCAGAGTCGGAGGAGTCTCACAGCCAGCCCTATCAAAGTTCCTCACACCTGTCTTGGATGCCATCATCAGCTTGATACCCCAGCACCTTCACTTCCCCCACACTGCGCAGGAACAGCTGAAGACCAAGCAAGGCTTCTACGCCATAGCTGGCTTCCCGCACGTGTTGGGGGCAATTGACTGCACACATGTCCTACTTGTGCCCCCTGCCGACACTGCACACAGTTTCCGCAACAGAAAGCACACGCATTCCATCAAAGTGCAGGCAATAGTGGACCACCGGGGACTGTTCACCAATGTCGTCGCCAACTTCCCAGGCAGTGTGCATGATTCATACATCTTCCGACAGTCCATCAACAACCAGCGCTTTCAGGATGGCACCTATGGAAATGCACTGTTCGTTGGTAAATACCAACAGAACACACCACACACCTCAACTCCACAATCATACAACTCACAACTGTGGGAATGCACACGTAACAAAATCACATACAACATGCCAACCAACATGCCCACCTACCAGACACGACAACACAAGTAACTGTGGTAACAGGGGCCAGACATGTAGACAAACCATCCACAAAGGCATAGCCCCTCTGCCACACAATTGCAGAATGTGGGGAGAGGTGGGAACCAAGAATGTGCAAAGGAGGCAATGGACCCATGAATAAGAATATACACAATGCCAAGTGTGGCGGTGATGTGCTGGACAGTCTTGAGTATGCAGAGCACAGACATGTCCATGTGGACATATACTGCTGGTGTTTGGAGTGTTGTGGACAGTGGACGCAACCATGTTACCTCAGGCAGTGGGGAAGACCTTGGACATGTAGCTATGTCGCCCCCCCTGTAAGCGTAAGTGTAGTGGGCTGGGCCGGCGTACACCAGTCCAGCGTAGGAGTGTGAATAAATAGCCCGGGGTTCTGGGCGTGGTTCACTTCCGGGATGGCCACCAAAGTAACTACTGCGTGTGTCTCTGTGTCCGCCATATCCTGACCATAGGCCTACACACACGTGGCCGACCACCTTCAACGGCCAAATTTACACCAGCGACGAGGTGGCTACGTCACATGCCACCCGGCGCACATCTCGTCATCGCCTGCAGGGGCGTGTCTGCCAGGACGGCGCCTCTCACCCTGCCACGAGGACGCCACCGTGACCGGTGGTGCCTGCGAAATCCTGTGCGCCTGCTGCACCCCAGCCCGCTGGTCCCAAGACCCGTCTGGCGCCCAGCGTTGATTGCCCGACCCTGCGCACCCAGGCCTCACTGCTCACCTGCCGCCACCGGCGTGTCTCCAAGAGGGCCCACCACGTGACGGTGCAATCTTCAAGCCCGAGGTCCGCAAGCTTGGCAGCCTCCTCAGCCGATCGCTGGCTTCCGCGCAACAGGCCTCCAGCGCACCCTGCAGCACTGCACCGCGGAGTTCTGTGTGTGCTGACTGCTCCCTCCGGCCTAGACTGCGGTCAAGCAGGTCTCAGACAAATCCATTCCAGTCCTGCCCTCCAGGCCTACTGCATCATCGCTGGCTGCACACCCGCTCAGCTCTTCAGGTGGGCCTACCTCAGTGCACCGCAAGTCATCGCCACGTGGCGGTAGGCCTGTGCCAGACGCAGTGATTCAGGTGCCGCTACCTCTGTGCACCACAAGTCACCGTCCAGCCTCCAGGCCTACTGCATCATCGCAGGCTGCACACCCGCTCAGCTCTTCAGGTGGGCCTACCTCAGTGCACAGCAAGTCATCGCCACCTGGCGGTAGGCCCGTGCCCGACGCAGTGCCTCAGGTGCCACTACCTCTGTGCACCACAAGTCACCGTCCAGCCTCCAGGCCTACTGCATCATCGCAGGCTGCACACCCGCTCAGCTCTTCAGGTGGGCCTACCTCAGTGCACCGCAAGTCATCGACACGTGGCAGTAGGCCCGTGCAGGACGCAGTGCCTCAGGTGCCACTACCTCTGTGCACCACAAGTCATCATCCTGTGGGGCTACACCACAAGTCCGCCTCCAGCAGCCAACAGCATGTCCTTGGTAATGCCACTGGAGACCTTCACAGTCACGGGGCCACCCCCGTCCCAGGCAGGCCACTGGAAAGCCTGGGTGGAACATCTGGAGACATACTCTGAAGCGCACGACATCCCAGCGCTGCAGCGGCGGCGCACGTGTAGGTGTGTGAGGAGTGTGAAGAAATGGCCCGGGGCTCTGGGTGTGGTTCAGTTCTGGGCTCTGGGCGTGGTTCAGTTCGGGGCTGGCCACAAAAGTAACTATGGCGTGTGTCTCTGTTGTAGTGTCGGCGCCACCCGGCCCTTAATCGACAATGTTGCAATGTAGCATGTACCCGGAGGGCGGGCTCGCCCAAATGGATAAATAAAGGAGCGCAAGACCGCTCGGGGTCTTGGCTCATACATGCCAACTGTTGTGTGTGTATCTTCATTGCCGCAGCATAAGCCAAAGGCCTAGCCTCAATCACAGCGCGAGTTCAGCCAGGCCTGTACTCTACATCTGTGTCCGCCCTACCCTTACCCTAGGCCTACACACACGTGGCCGCCCACCTTCAACGGCCAACATTACAGTGTTGTTGTCAGGCTTGCGGACATGCGCAGACAGGCTTGACAATGGTGTGCCGTAGGAGTGCAAGTGATGCAACCGCGCAGCGCACACAAGTAAATAGGCTCAGGGGGAGGGAGGAGCAGCTGTGAGGCTACGTAATACACATTGATCACGCACATTTGCCAGAAGCAATACATGGCAAACATGAATCCCAAAGTCGCACAAATCACACACCACAAAACTTGTAAGTCTGCCAACACAGCATGCAGAACCACTAATTTACACTAATCTCACTTACCTCTCACAGATGATCAAGGATATGCACTCTGCCCGTGGATGATGACACCCCTCCGAGCCCCGAACACCCCGTCCCAGAGGCAGTACAATGTGGCCCACAAACGCACCAGGAGCATTGTTGAGCGCACATTTGGCGTGTTAAAGTCACGTTTCAGGTGCCTGGACATCACAGGTGGAAGACTCCTGTACAGCCCAGAAATAGTGTGCAAGATGATCATTGCATGTTGTGTATTGCACAACATATGTGTACGCACCAATGCCCCATGGATCCAAGTGCCAGATGCACCGGACGATGATGAGGAAGATGAGGCAGGTGGACCACACCCCACTGCAGCTGCAGCAGGAATAGCCCGAAGGAACACAATCATTAACAATTTCTTCGCATGAGCATGTCACATTGTGACTGTCCTTAGCAATCATGGAACAGTACAAAATGACCACATGAACAGCTTGTGCAAATAAATTCATTGCAACACACATTCCCTGTGTGCATGTCAGTCCTCTGCATTAGCACATCACTCTGACAAGTGTAAGTGCAACATTAAGTGCTAACAATCTCACAAATAGCAAATAGATGGTGGGTATGTCACCTCAGTAAAGAGAGGCTGTTTAGGGTGTCACGTTGTAGAACCAAGAAAAGCCCACCTCAAGGAGGAGTGGGGGCTTGGCGGTGCGGGAATCACCCGAGTCTACTCTTACCCTCCTTATATAATAAAGTGGACCCGGAAACCTTCGTCTGCAGAGAGAACCACCTTTATTACAATAGCCCGGGCTATGGAACAGAGTCCCAAGCTAGTCAGAGACAAAACCCAGGAGGCTGCTGCTTTACTCCACAGCGAACAAGCCTTATATACATTTTTATTCCACTCTTTTGGCATTCAGTCCATTGTTCAATCAGGGCGGTGTTTGTAGTTGATGACCTGATCAAGGCTCGGCATTCAGACCATTGTTCAATCAGCTTGATCAAGACTCGGCATTCAGACCATTGTTCAATCAGCTTGATCAAGGCTCGGTATTCAGACCATTGTTCAATCAGCTTGATCAAGGCTCGGTCAGTCAGACCATTGTCCAGATGACCTGATCACGGTGTCAAGGATGTTTACCAAGCAGGGAGCTGAAGATGAAAAACAAGCTTGTTTACACAGGGCGTAGGTGTCTCATGGCTTTCTGTTGATGAATTGGCTAACTGCAAAGAACAGGGGGCTTGGGTATGTGATAGTTTTTAGCGTCAGCAGAAATGGAGGCTGTAGGCAGGGTTTTGTCACGAGATGGCAAGGAATGGAGGAATGTAAGGAAATTAATAGGACCTAGTGAAAACTTATTTTCTTCAGACCCTCCTTTTGCCATTGAGTGGCAAAACATGTTCTTAGGAAATGTCTATCTGCATTAGGTCGCCAATCTCTTGTTGAAGCATTATCCTTACGTTGGTGTCACGTGTACTGACCGGGGAACTTTTGAGGGCCTGTGTACACATAGCACAAAGCATAGGCAAGCACTGAATACACAGGCAGCATGAGATGATGACTGCTATTCCCAAGGCAAAAAAAATGAGGATCCCCTATCCCCATCTGGAAAGGAGGCCCCAACTCCAGCACATGAGGGACCAGTCGTCTTGTTGTTGATGAATCTCAGAGGAAAGTTTATGCAGACGTTGGATAGCTTGATAGACTGATGGAGCGTTATCAGGTATGTAAATGCAGCAGCTGGAGCTGATTAGTTTACATACACCACCACGGTCAGCAAGGATGATGTCAAGTACCATTCGATGTTGTAGTGTTATTAGGCGGTCCGCCTGAAGCTCTGTGGTGATGTTGCCCAATGCCCCTGCTGTTTCATTAATGGTTGCCTCCACCACTCGGGTAAGGTGTCGTATGTTGCGGCTGTTGACCATAGGACCCAAGAACGGCAGGAAACCTTTGAAGAAGACCCCGCTTCCTGTCCTGCAGTGTCCTCGGCCTCAATTACTCCCCTAGGCATACGATGGTGGAGGTGGGGATTGGTCAAGTGATGTGTCCCAACAGCAGTAAAGGTAGGGAGAAGAAGAAAGGCCAAATAACACACACCTGACCAATTTCCTGGAAGCCAGGTATAAGCAGACTGTCCACAAACAAAATAGGTATTTGGAGAAGCGATTAGGAGTGGTGGTGAGGTAATATTCAGTGTACTGATTATTGCGCAGTCACTGACTCCTACCTCCCGGGTCCCCAGTCCTTTTATGCACACCTGGCCATGCGTGTTGATCACATTGAAAGCCTGCAATTTGGTGGGAACTTTGCGTCTGGACCGAAAGCGGGAGAAGATTATTCTACTTGAGGTGTTGAACACAACCATCACATTGCGTTCAGCACGGGAGATGTTCAAGATGTCAGATGTCGTAGTAGGGCAGAAAGGATTACTGACATTGCCTGTTCTGTTTCGGGTGAAAGTGTCATAAAAATCGCCAATGATGGAGCTCGTTGTTCCATTGATCGTATATGCATCGGTGACGAGCATCCTCCAAGCCAGACAGGACCCAAAAACAGAAAATGGATAGACGAAATAGGGGACAGTGTGTGTCATAGAGTGTGGCATGAGCCCACATACCCAACAGTTCGAGGTATTAATCACAAGCTGATGCTGGTGCAATAATTGTACAAAAGTATTGTTCATGAATTCCAGGCGTCGTGGTAGTTCATGGGGTGACAAGGTGGCGTGGAGATGTTCTGCAGGTGTCGGTGTCGTAGCCAGAGGAGCTGGGGGAGAGGTCAGCAACAGAAACCATCCCACAACCAGCAGGATGAGGAGAGCAAAAAGTATAACTATCGTCGAAAGGAAGCATTTATTGTTCAGAAGTTTGACATATTTCTTGTGCGCTTCAGACCCTCGGACCGCTGCCATTTGTGCTCAGCCTGTTGTCACTAGCGGCTGTCTGTGATTGGTGGTTGCTTCACTGGGTGTGGATACCAAGAGTCCTAAGGACTTCCCATTGGTCCAGCATACCAGCACCGGTCTCAGCCGGAGATATCACAGCCCTACAGCCTATTAGACACCAGACAGAGTCAAGGGCCAGCCCCTTTTCTTGGTCTCAAGTTGTAGCGAGTGGAAGAAGGTATGGAGTGGTCTGGAAAGAGAGCTTCTTGTTCCTTCCTCTGATCCTGCAGAGGAGGGATGACTGGACCCCCTAAGATTCGATCAGTTTCGGCTTCCGTAGTGGTGTAATGAAGCTGAGCATCACTGAAAGGGACAAAGGTCGGTACTACTTCTGTGTCGCAATCCGGCAGTCCTTCTTTCACCCATTGGTCGTACGGGAGGGGGAGAGGCACCCTTTTACACTGGGTAGCATGTGTCCAGTTCTTTCTCCCTTCGACTTTTACAGCAGTGCGGGTGGCCAGAAGGACCTGTCGGGGGTGCGACTAGCGGGGCTCCAGACACTTGGTACGCTGAAAATTTCGGATCACCACCCAGTCACCTGGTTGAATGGTGTGACCTGGGCCTTCGCTCTTGTTGGGGATAGCAGCGTGTACCTGATGATAAAGAGTACGAAAGAATCGGTTAACTGGTACAGGTAGTCAGTCAATACTGGGAACTCAACATCAGACAATTTCTTTGGCCTTGGTACGCCCCATACATTAGCTGGTCTACCGAATACCAATTCGTAGGGAGATAATCCTATCCTTGAGTGGGCAGTCGTCCTTACTGACAAGAGAGCAAGGGGTAGGGCATCTACCCAGGTAACACCTGTTTCCGCCACTATTTTGGCCAATTTTAATTTAAGTACCCCATTGTATTTCTCCACCAATCCGGCTGACTGAGGGTGATTAGCAGCATGAAACTTTTGTCTGACACCAAGCCCGGAACACACAAACTGGACCACATTGGCTGTAAAATGTTGGCCATTGTCACTCCAAATCAAACGGGGCAACCCAAATCGGGGAAAGTATTCTTTCAACAAAACTTTGGCCGTTGTAATAGCTGTGCAATCCTTGGTGGGGTAGGCCTCCACCCATCTGCTGAAGGCACAGACCACTACAAGGACATATTTCAAATTCGCACACCTGTCCATGTGGATATAATCCATCTGGATGGCCTCAAAAGGAAACGTAGGGGGGGAGAAGCCACCAGCGGGGGTAACTGTACCTTTTCCTGGATTGTGCATAAGGCAGATCATACATGACTTAACCACTCGGTCAGCATATAGGGGTATTTTTTCATTATACCATGTTGGCTCTAGTAACTTGCATATTCCCTTTTCACTGATATGGGCAGGGCCATGGGCCATAGTGACAACTGGGGGGACATGACTGTCTGGTAACCCCCATTGCCTCCCTTCGGATATACGCACCCAACATCCCTCTATCTCTTTCTCTGCCAGATGTTCCTCCCATGTGTGCAGTTCTTTTGCAGTGGCATGAGATTGAATCTCGACCACACTCTGACTAGTATTTTCCAACATTCCTCCTTCCACCACCCATCTGGCTGGTCCTGTCACAAACATTCTATCTGATTTACTTAGAGCAGTCTGTCTTGCTGTTTGGTCTGCAAGGGCATTGCCTTCCTCTACATCATCAGTCACTTTCTGGTGGGCTTTACATTTAATCACTGCAACTTTTCTAGGTAATGTCAAGGCGTCTAGAAGTCTGTGTATCAGGGGGCCATGCTGTATTCTAGTCCCATGTGAGGTGAGAAAATTTCTTTCTTTCCAGAGTCTACCAAAATTGTGAGCCACCCCAAAGGCGTACTGACTGTCCGTATAGATATTAACAGTCATGTTTTTACTGATTTCACAAGCTCGTGTCAAGGCCATTAATTCAGCCGCTTGGGCCGATGCCTGTGGAATTTGTGCTGTCTCAACTACTGTAACAAGAGTGGTGAGGGCATATGCAGCAGATGTAGTCCCATCCGATCTTTTAAGACATGAACCATATATGTATAGTGTTCCCTCAGCGTCTGTTAGGGGGGTGTCTTGTAGGTCCACACGACCCTTTGTCTTTTCTTCAGTCCGTAATTTGCAGTCATGAGGGTCAGAATTTTTCCCTTGTGTCTCAGTAGGGAGTAGTGAAGCTGGGTTTAGAATATTACATCTCCTAATGTCAATGTGACTGGAAAAAAGAGTGAGCTCATAACCTGTAAGTCGTGCACAGGTAAGGTGTTGTGTCTTGGTGTTGTTGAGCAAGGTATCTACTGCATGTGGGACCATTAAGGTCAAGGGTGAAGACATAACAATACCTGCGCTCTGGCGGACCATAAGTGCAGCAGTTGCGCGTAAACATCCAGGGAGGGCTCGGGCTACTGGGTCAAGTGTAGCCGAGAAATAAGCACAAGGGCGAAGTTTGTCTCCAAAAATCTGAGTTAAGACCGCGCAAGCGCAGCCATGTGTCTCATGGACAAAAAGAAAAAATTGTTTTCCATAGTCTGGGGTGCCTAACACTGGAGCTGTACATAAGGCATCTTTGAGTGTCTGAAAGGCAGCCACATGCTCAGTTGTCCATGGAAAACCTCTTTCTGGCATATCTTTAGTAGTGAGAGCTAAAAGAGGTTTGACAATGGCCGAGAAGTTAGGGATCCATTGTCTGCAATAGGAAGTGAGGCCTATAAAGGCACGTACTTGTTTCTGTGTCAAAGGGGGAGGCATGGAGGTAATAAGGGACACTCGGTGAGCGGTAAGTTGTCTTCCCTCCTTCGAGAGGAGGTGGCCGAGGTAGGTCACTTTCTCTCGACAAAATTGCAATTTGTTCAAGGAAACCTTATGATTGTGGGAGGCAAGGTGGTGAAGCAGACGTACTGTTGCTTGTTCACAAAGTGGAGCAGACGTGGCTGCAATTAAGAGGTCATCTACATATTGCAACAGAGTGGCTCCTGCTGGGAGCGTCAGGGAGTCCAACTGATTCTTGAGAGCCTGACTATAGATGCTGTGGCTTTCAGTAAAACCTTGGGGCGCGGCAGAACCGGAAACTCCGCCCTCCAAGGGAGAAACCAAAAGATGTCTACTGTCCGGATGTATGGGAATGCTGAAAAACGCATTCTTTAGGTCAATAACAGAAAAATGAGTGGCGGTCGCTGGGACCATGGTCAAGAGAGCTGTGATATGAGGGACAACGGGATACTGTGAGACCGTAATTTTGTTGAGAGCCCGCAGATCGATGACAAACCGATAAATTTTGGGGGCCGCGGGAGAGGGATCAATACATTTTTAAGAACTGGAATAATTGGGCTGTTACACTCATTACCACGTGTCTCCTCAACTACTCCCGTCTTCATGAGATCTGATATTATAGATAATAGGGCAGCCTCACCTTCCTGGGGAAGGCGATACTGGCGAAGCCGGGGCAGTTGGGCACCTTGCTGGATACAGACAGTATACGGAGAAATGTCGAGAAGTCCTACATCAGTGTCAGAAGTGGCCCAAAGTGATGAGGGTAAGGCCTGCAGAACGGGAGGGAGGGGTCCAGAGAGGAACATAGTGGCGGAGGAATCTGGTGATATGGTAAGGGACACGCCATCAGGACTACAAGAAATGGTAGCATGTAAAGCCTTTAACAAATCCATACCCAGCAAATTTTCACTACATCCAGTCGTGAGAATCAAAGGAGCATCCATATGAGCTGGACCGAGATCCAGCGGGAGAGGCTTAGAGACGGGGTTGGTGACAGGGACCCCAGAAAAACCCACGGAGACATTGAGAGAGCCAGAAAGGGTGCCTCCGGTATCAAGGTGTGCGCAACCGAGGATCTAGTAGCCCCGGTGTCTAGGAGAAACTTCTTTTTATCCCCTGCAACTGACATCCGGACATAAGGACCTCGCTGATCCACAGGAATCGGCACTCTTACATTACCCCTTTCCTGGCTTTCCTATGGCTGGTAGAAACCTGTCTCATCGGTCTCATCATAATCATCGTTAAAGTATGTCCTAGTGGCCTCATACCCGTTGTCAAATCTGTTAACTGTACCCTGGGGCGGACCCATACGGGGTCGAACATTAGGATCTGGTGCACGCCTCTGGCTAGGAGGTCCCATATTTCCTTCCCTTTGAGTTCGGGGCCTAGTTTTTCCCGACTGAATATTCTGGGCTAATACCGGGCATTCACTAACCCAGTGGCCATAAGCCTTACAGTAGGCACACTGGTCTTTATCAACGGAACCTGCCGAACTGATGGACTTCTGTAAAGGAGACTGAAGGGGGCGCTGGGGCAGCCTCTGGAACTGGTCCGAAGGCGGACCTTGGCCTCTAGCATTTTGTCCCCGGGGTGGATAAGCTTGTTGTAACAAAACTTTCATTTTAAGGTCCTTGTTCTTCCTAACCTCTTTGTCTTTATCTTCATTCTCTCTATTCTCATGATATTGGGCCATGGCAAGGATGCCTGCCATAGTCTGAGCTGACCACGTACTCTCAACCTTCTTAAGGCGGGCCGAGAGATCCGGTAATAAATTAGATACAAATTTATCAATAAACACTGAGCCCGAGCCAGGGGCTCTAGCGTCCAATCCACTGTGACTTTTGTACTCAGTTTCGAAGCGGGTGAAAAAATCAGCAACAGACTCATCCTTACGTTGTTTACATGCATTTATCTTATCCCAATTAACAGCTATTTCGGGCAAAGGGTCTTCATGAGTTGCAACAGATGGCCTGGGAGAGCCAGAATAGCCGGATCAGGCTTAGTCCCTCCCTCTCTGTCATTCTCCATCCTCTCAAAGTCGGTCCAGTCACCATGCAAAGCGGCATTATGGTTGGCATGGCGTATTTTGTCCCATATGTCGGGTGGCACTACTGACCCGAATAATAAGTCAATATCCTCTAAGGTAAGGACACCAGAGGAAACAATCTGACCTAATTCCTGATAGTAAAGAGCCGGATTCTTACGGGGGTCTGGTAATTGGGATTTCAATTGAAGAACATCCGCTCTTTTCCATGGGACATGCACCCACATCCTACGCCAGTGGGCTGGGGCTGCTCCAACACCCTGGTTATTGGCGAGCACTGCAGGGATAAAGACGGGAGCTGTCTCTCTCATAGGCATAGCTTTGTCATTCGGAGATGGCGGAAAAGCCGTTGTGTCTCTGAACGCAATCATGGTAACAAGGGCTTCATGCATATCATCTCCCTGAACATGACCCTTGGCAATAGTTAGTTTTAAATCAATCAATACCCGGGGAGTATCTATGAACAATGCTTCGTATCTTTTCATTATAAGTGTGCACATATACTCGGCCATGTCTGTTTGTTGTATGGCCGTCCATTGTCTAAACGTTGACCAGATATCTTTAACGCCATAAATATTACCATTATTTACCCAAAATGCACATTGTTTTCGCATAGCGTCCCTTTCACTACTCCCAGCGAGTTCAGCAGACCTCAAAGACTCCTTTCTAGGGGTACTGAAGAATCCAAACTGGGTATTGGGCATAAGGGAGGACCGTCTTGTTCGGTCCGGAGTGGCATAAGAGTCACCAAAAGGGGTACCAATAGACTGATTATCAAGCAGACGGGAATGTATGGTCGGGGTTGGGTCAATAGGTGGGGCGGTATGAACTGTCGGAGGGAGGGGTGCTGGCAGGATGACGGGAGTCAAAGGATCAGGCAGTGGTACAATGGGTGGGGCAGCCTGAACCACCACTGGTGGGGGTGGAGCGTTAGGAACATTTTGAGGATGAGCGGGATACATAGGAGCCGGAGCATAGGCAGGAGGTGGACCTTCAAGAATAGCATTCAACAACGAGTCCCCCTCTTCTCCTTCAACCTCATGGTCCCTGGGAGAACGGGCGGGGTAACATTTTGTCGCCTTAGCCCTATGATGCCTATCTGCCATTTCAACCCCTTCCTGAACCTTATTTTCTAAATGCGCTTTCGCATGATCAGCCATAGACATCCTCTCTTTATTTTTATTCAACGCTTGCTTTTTTCTCATTTTTTGATCTATTTCTTTCCTCTACAACGCAGTGGCGTCAAACATGGCTTGACGAGACCGTTTGCGGAGCAGCTGCTCCTCCAGGTTCGAAAGGGCCTGGAGATCAAAGGAGCCAAACTGTGGCCACTGTAATTCAACATTGCTTCGTTTCGTATATTTTACCCATAAGGAAGAAAACATGATAGCAGATGGCCCATATTTAACATACATCTCATAACTTGGAGTTCCTTCTGGAGGAAGCGGGCAGGCTGCCTCCAGAAGGGAGTCCTCTGTACATACGCAACAACATAACTTTCGGAACTTACTACTGACTGGCATATTTTTACTTCAGGCAGACAACAGTGGGAGAAAATTACTCACCTCACTGGCTTGGCTTTTGCAAAAGTCAATACAGACAGAAAACAGAGCACAAGTGGTGGATGATCAGTCCACCCTTACCCGAAAATGTTGTTCTCTTCTGCAGACGTAGGCACGAGTCCAGATCCAGACAGAGACCGCACTAAAGGGGGCACCAGCGGGACGCAGTCAGGTGGCCCAGACCGGATGGGGAAGACCGTGTGCAAGACTTCTGGTCTACTGGACTCAAAATGGTCCCTCGGGTAGGGTACCTCCGTCGGACTTCCACCACGGGCCCCCTCACGACCACCGGGCCAGACCTACGTCTCCGTGGTGTCCCTGTTCAGGCACCAATTGTAGAACCAAGAAAAGCCCACCTCAAGGAGGAGTGGGGGCTTGGCGGTGCGGGAATCACCCGAGTCTACTCTTACCCTCCTTATATAATAAAGTGGACCCGGAAACCTTTGTCTGCAGAGAGAACCACCTTTATTACAATAGCCCGGGCTATGGAACAGAGTCCCAAGCTAGTCAGAGACAAAACCCAGGAGGCTGCTGCTTTACTCCACAGCGAACAAGCCTTATATACATTTTTATTCCACTCTTTTGGCATTCAGTCCATTGTTCAATCAGGGCGGTGTTTGTAGTTGATGACCTGATCAAGGCTCGGCATTCAGACCATTGTTCAATCAGCTTGATCAAGACTTGGCATTCAGACCATTGGTCAATCAGCTTGATCAAGGCTCGGTATTCAGACCATTGTTCAATCAGCTTGATCAAGGCTCGGTCAGTCAGACCATTGTCCAGATGACCTGATCACGGTGTCAAGGATGTTTACCAAGCAGGGAGCAGAAGATGAAAAACAAGCTTGTTTACACAGGGCGTAGGTGTCTCATGGCTTTCTGTTGATGAATTGGCTAACTGCAAAGAACAGGGGGCTTGGGTATGTGATAGTTTTTTAGCGTCAGCAGAAATGGAGGCTGTAGGCAGGGTTTTGTCACGAGATGGCAAGGAATGGAGGAATGTAAGGAAATTAATAGGACCTAGTGAAAACTTATTTTCTTCAACGTATTCGAAATGCCATTTTCAGGGTGTCAAATGTAGTACGTAATCCCACTCATCAGTGTTTCACATGTGTACAAAAACATGACATGAAGGCTGTCATTGGAGTTCATAAAAAGACAACAGGGTGTCATTTGGGGTCAAATATGACATTTCGGGTGTCATTTGGGGTCAAATATGAAATTGCGGGTGTCATTTGGGGTCAAATATGAAATTGCGGGTGTCATTTGGGGTCAAATATGAACCACCCTGATGCAGAGATGCACCCTGTGACTCAAGTCCCACAACATGAGCAACATGGACGTAAGGGGGATGGGGCACAGTGAACACCTCAGCAACATGGGAAATGCACACCAGCCAAAAAGCCAGCAGGAATACCTTGCGTGGAACACACCAAGGTGTCCCCTGGACATATGTGCCATGTACAGATCACATGTGTACACGGACGTCATCCATCAATAGTAGTGAACAGTGTCAGCTAATAGGTGCAAGGTGAGAAGTCACGCGCCTCCTCACAACTACCTGTACCCATCACTGTCAGACTGCAGCAAAACACCACTGCTACATCAGAGCATGCAAAATTGACCGTGAGGGCACGTACGTGGCTGGTAAGGGTTCAACCGTGCCGGAAGGCGAAGCAGTGACACCCCCCCAAAAAATCCACATCACATTTCCAGAATGCAAGCAGATGACAAACTAACATTAGGGATGAAAGCTCCTTTGTCTGAACTAGAAGGCGATAGCACATCTGCACCTCCAACCTTGGAATTGCATGTGCCCGGCACCCCCTGAGAGATACCATAGCAGCTGATGATGACACCCACACTACGTACAGCGCTAACCAAAGACCAACGTATACACACCCCAGACACAGAAGTCCTTACTCGCAGTTCTCTTGCATGGAATGACCTTCACACTTACACACAGACCATCCCAGGAGTCCAACCGCTGCACACTCAAACAAATCATTGCTCCGAGCTGTGGCATCCACATAACTTTGACTTTGACTTTTTTACACACAGCCCTATCTCCTACATTGACGTGGGGCTAAGTTGGGAAATTGTGAGATTGTTGTTTAAGAGCAATGAGGCCACAGCTAGTTCACACATTCCCAGTCATCTCACTGCCTATCTGGGTCACGGTCAAACATGCGCATTGATATCAGTTCCCAGGGAGTACCTTTTTTTGGAATCACTGCCCCTACATTCATCCATACTTTCATACTTGCTTGATCATAGACATGACACATCTGTGTGAATTAGAATGTTTTAATCACATTCGGTGGAGTGTTGAAGCTGGACCAGTACATGGCCATGCAAACCCAACGTTACATTGTTGCCCCGTGGAGGGCCAGCCAGAGTCCTTTAGGGATTGACAAGTTCATCAGAAGAGAAAGAGTTCAGTCCGCTGTCTGATTGCTGTGTCATTGGTAACCAAACCAAATATGCAGTAGCGGTCCGTGGTAGGAGTGCCGGCCGGGCGGTGACGTGGGGTGGGGGAAGGGCAGGGTGGGGGGTAGTAAACCACAGATTACGGCCGAATACAGGTAAGTAAACATTTAAATAAATAAAACGAATTTCGTTGTGAGCGCTGCATCGCCAAATGCGATGCAGTGCGCGCAACGAAATTCGTTTTATTTATTTAAATGTTTACTTACCTGTATTCGGCCATAATCCGTGGTTTACTAGCCCCCACCCTGCCCCTCCCCCGCCCCACGTCACCGCCCGGCCGGCACTCCTACCACGGACCGCTACTGCAAATATGTCATTCCATGTCGAGGGCCAAGGTGAGTGTCGCAGAGTGTATCGGAGGACAGTGGAAGGTGTTATTCCAGGGCATGATGCAGAGGGCAGAACCAAGCTGAAACAGGCCATATGGCGGAGATGAATGCTACCGCTTCCTTCTTACCACAAAGGCATAATCATCCACATCATCGTCCTCTGATGTGTGATGTGCCTCACATGTGGGTGGTGGTGTTTTGTCTGCAGCACTGTGTGGCACTGACACATCAGGGGCCGGAGGTGGAATGTCTGCCGCACTGTGTGGCAGTGACACATCAGGGGCCGGAGGTGGATTGTCTGCCGCACTGTGAGGCACTGACACATCAGGGGGCGGAGATGTGGATGGAGTAGTAGCAGCAGTATTCATCTGCGCCAGGCCTTGTGGCAGCAATGCCATGATGAGGATCTGCAGGGCATGGAAGATCCCAGCCACATCTCGCTGGTGTGCAGCCGTGGCAGCCATTCTTTCCGCCTGCATCCGCTCCATGTTCTCCATGATCCTGACAGTTGTTCTTGTCTCAGAGTCATGACTCCAGCGATATCAGCCATGGCTTGTTGGAGAGCATGGAGTGGACTGTGGGTGTCCGTTAGGGACTGTAAGTGGGCCCTGATGGGACTTAGACACCCACGTATGGCAATTAGTTTGGCTGCCATGAGGTCGAACCCCACCCGCACCTGATCAGCCATCTCCTTCTGGCCCTCTAACACACAGCGTTGGAATGCCATGTGTTGGTCATGGGGGTCCTGGGAGACAGCCGTGGTGGTGGGTGCTTCTTGCTGTGTGGTCTGTGCAGGGGGTGGGGTCTCCTCGATGCAGCTGGGCTGCCCTGCTCCTGGGGGCGGGGTGCTGAGGGTGTCCATGAGCTGTTGGAGGGCATCGGTGTCGATGGTGTGGAGGTCCTCTTCATCATCAGTGAAGAGATGTACGGTCTGCTCTGCAGGAGGTGTTGATTCTCGCTCTGCAATGTAAAGGGGAGATGCAGTTTAACAGTGTGTTCCATGTATGTTCACGCATTGGACAAGTTTACAAACAGACTGCATGACAATGTACATTGTGACTGTTTGGGAGGAGATGCCTATTTGATGCGGGACAGTGGACATTTCTACACCATCAGGGATGTGGGGTTGTACTTGTACATTATCATCTCACAGTTTCCTGCTATGCCAAATGTGATTGGCCAGTTTCTACACACAAGCGGCAGCAGTTGTGTCCTCTGTTCTGTTGTGAAAGTGTTGCAGTTTGTACCACATTGTTGTCAAAGTTGATGTGCTCTTATTCTTATGTGTGTGTGCTGCATTGTGGGATAGTCGCCCCTGCAGCTCTGATTTTGCTGGCCCTTATCCCTTTCAGGCGGTGTGCCTTTCACTTCTGTGCTTATACAGTGCTGAGATGTTGCAGACTTGGGTAAATTGGGTTCTTGGTGGGAGTTGGGACTCTTGGGCATGGTTTTCCGCAGATGTCTTGTTGACATCATGGGTTGTTTGTGCATGTGGATGTGTCAGAGTGTGACCTGCTCCTTTAAGGATGTGGTCCACACTCAGCCACCTCAGTGTCGTGGCGTGCACCATGGCATGATAATTGGACTGCAGCCATGCTAATCGTCATGCAGTGTCACTTGCATTGTCAGTGTGGCTCACAGACCCGCAGCTTTGCTGGGTTCAGCACATGTTCATGGGTTTGCTGTGAGATTAGTGATGTGTGGGGAGGGCCCCCTCTGGGCACATTGTCGACGGGGGCCTACTTGCTGTTTCTTTGTGTGCTGCAGTATGCCAAGGAGATCAGGGACATGATCCAGAGTCATTGTGGGTGTGCACTGTGCTATACTTAATTGTGCATGTGTGCCAATGTGCCCATCTCCCCCCGTCCCCCCAGTCCCTGGTCGTTACTCACCCTGTTGCTGTTGGGTCAGGTCATGTTGAGCAGTGTCCGGTCCCCCGACTCCTGCCACTGTCTCCCCACTGATGACTGTGGACACCATTTCCTCCATCTCATCCAGCTCCTGCTGTGGCGCTGGACTCCCACCTCCAGTCTGCATTGCGGCTTTCCAGTTGTTAGCGAGTTTCAGCTTGGTTTTGCGCTTCACATCATTCCAGCACTTCTTGCAGTCATCCACTTCCCTTCTCTTCACTCCGACTGCATTCACCTTGGCCAAGATGGACTGCCATATTGCATTTTTAGTTGCCAATGACACAGTGGAGGTGATGAACAGTTGTTGGTGGTGTTCTATCACCTCCGTAATCAGGATCTTCTTTTCCTACAGACTGAATCGCGGGTTCCTCTTCTTCTTCTCCTTGCCCTTCTCCTTCCCCGAGGTCCCTGGCTGGTCCTCCGGGGGGCTTGTGGGGTTCTGGTTGGCCTCTGTAGTTGCTCCAGCTTCCTCCATGATGCTTCTCAGTAGTTTTTTTTTTTTTCAGCTTTTATGGTGATTTTTCCCACCTGACGTGGGAATAGCAAGCCTGGCGCAGCTTATCGCTGATATTTTTATCGCTGTTGGGCCCATCGCCACTTTTCTCACATTCGGGTTTCCTTTTTTATCGGCGTCCCGGTAATTTTAACGCGGACATTTGGCGCGTTATCGGGAAACTATCGCCTGTTGCCGGCGTGTTGAGAATACGCCGTTAACACGGCGTTAGTTTCCCGCGATAGACGGCGTTATGTAAAATTGCGTTAACCTAGGTTGGCGATAATTATCGCCCGTTCTTGAGAATATCCCCCCTATGTGTTTAAAATAGTTGATGCGTTTCGGACCTTCAAAGTTGAGCCTCTTCAGGACAATACACAAGGGTTTCTGCAAACACAGGGATTTCACCTTTGAACAAACAAACAAACAAGTACAATAATTAAGATGTAAAAAACTGCACGAGAACACTTAACATATGTGCATGCAAACTAAATATATTTAATCCAGTAAAGATGGAACCACGCAATAATATATGTGTGCATGGATATTAATTTTGCCATCTGGTGCTTTTTACTTGATAAAATGTATTTCCTGCGAGCAATTTGATTGTCTAAGGTGCTTAGGAAGAAAGAGACCAATGATCAATCCACATCTGTATAAACCCTGTCGCACAGTAAGACAAAAACAGGTGAATATTAGCACGCCATAGAAAGAGCGAAGGGAACACAGAGAGGATAATTTTACCAAGCCGATTTCCTTAAAAAATACGCATTGCGTCGGTCCCGCACTCAAAACTGTTACTGATTTTTGAGGTGCTCTAACAAAAATTGTGCATGGAGAAATGTTCTGATTTGTTTTTTCCTTAGTCTCTTTAATCTTTCAACATTATCAGATTTACTCTCAGGATAGTTTAAATTACCTTTTAGCAAAGAAGGATTATCTAAAAGTTTGGTAATCTAGTCCTGTGTATAGCTGACTGCATGAGGTTCGGACATATCTATCTCAATTCCCACCTATAATAATGTCAGTGTGAAAACATATGCAAAGGATGTTCAGCCTACATAGCTTCTAAAGGAATTCCAAACTTTGTAATGGAATGTCATGAATCTCTTGACACATCCCTTACACCAAGGAGGTGCTATCAACCAATATCATACAGAAAGGAGGGGGGGTTTATAACCCTAAGTGAACCGGGACATCTATTTCGTTGGCTCAAGACAGCACACAGTGCAGCAGCCCCAAGAGGGAGAAGAAGGACACCATATATTAGTAAATATGACACATTTCTGATTTCTCAGTTTCAAGCACCGCAGTGCAGCTACATTGCTTGCTTCCTTGCATTCGGTCATACATTAAAAAATATGCCCCTTTATAAATCATGAGACCATAATACTGAAGGCCTGATTGCCAGTGGACTGGATGAGGGTGAGATGTTTCCTGCATCTAGTAAAAACCATTATGAGTGAAAGATATATTTTTGGGTGCTGTAAATTCGTCATATTACATGGAAATAAGGCAGAATCAGTATTTAAAGCATCAAATTCAGCATATTTTCCACTTTCTTCTGGGTTTTTCCTTTTTACATGAAAATTGCAGGTGTAATCAGAGCCTTAGAGATGAAATGTACAACCCACAAATCCTTGCAAGTGGGGAAACTGAGCAACTACCAATCCACACCAACATCCAATCCAAGCCCCAGAATCATTAATGTTTCACACAATGCAGTGCATCTTCCAGATTTGCTCTGCTGTACTGTGCAAGGAAGAACACATAACCCAGCACAATATCTAAAAAGACAGACCTGTTGCTGGTGTCATTCACTGGTCTAGCACAAAAAAAGGTTACCTTGCACAGTGGTCAGCCTTGCACCATGGTGATGAGGTGACAGCGTGCTGTTTAACACAGGATTTATAATGGAGGCTTACCCTTCCAATGTGTAGACAAACTCAGAAGGATGTCATACATTGTTTGTGTGCATCAGTGTTTTTTGTGAAATAAAAACGTTTTCCCTTGTTTGTGTCTGCTTTAAGTAGATGTTAATTTTTGACAAAAAACCTGATCTAACTATCTTAGGGGGATATTCTCAAGAACGTGTGATAATTATCGCAAAATTAGCTTAACGCAACTTTGCACATTGCAGTCTATCGTGGGAAAATACAGCCGTGTTAACGTTGTATTCTCAACCCGGCGGCACCATGTGATAGTCCCACGACAACGCGTAAAATGACAGCGTTAAAAATAACGCGACGCCAAAAAACCGCGAAACACGAACGCGAAAAAAGTTGCGATGTGGCCAACCGCAATAAAAAAAGCAGCGATAACCAGCGACAGGCCTGCAATTCCCAAGCGTCATGTGGGAAAATGCACTACAAAAGCACCTAAAAACCCAAACAAAATAATTAAAACTGCGTAGCACTATGGAGGAAGCCGGAGCAAGTACAGAGGATGACCAGAACCCCACAAGCCCCCTGGAGGATGAGTCTGGGACCTCGGGGTCATGGAAGGGCAAGGAGAAGAAGACGAGGAAGACGAGGTTCAGTCCGCAGGAAAACAGGATCATCATCACGGAGGTGATAGAACACCACCAACAACTGTTCGTCACCACCAACGTGTCATTGGCAAATAAAAATGCAATATGGCAGTCCATCCTGGACAAGGTGAATGCAGTCGGAGTGAGGAGGAGGACAATTGGAGAGGTCAAGAGGCGCTGGAATGATGCGAAGCGCAAAACCAAGAAGAAACTCGCTGACAACCATCAGGAAGCAATGCAGACTGGAGGTGGCAGTCCAGCGGAACACCAGGAACTGGATGAGATGGAGGAAATGGTGGCCACAGCCATCAGTGGGGAGACGGTGGCAGGAGTTGGGGGTCCGGACACTGCTCGACATGACCTGACACAACAGCACCAGGGTGAGTACCGAACAGGGACTGGGGGGACGGGGGGAGAAGGGCACAATGCACACATGCACAATTAAGTAGAGCACACTGCACACCCACAATGACTCTGGATCATATCCCTGATCCCCTTGGCACACTGCAGCACACAAAGAAACAGCAAGTAGGCCCCCGTCCACTATGGGCACAAAGGGGTCCCTCCCCACACAGCACCAAGCTCACAACCAACCCATGCCCACGTGTCTAAACCAGCAAAGCTGCGTGTCTGTGAGCCACACTGACAATGCAAGTGACACCGCATGACTAACAGCATGGCTGCAGTCCAATCATCATGACATGGTGCACGCCACGACACTGAGGTGGCTGAGTGTGGAACACATCCGTAAAGGGGCAGGTCACACTCTGACACATCCACGTGCACAAACAACCCCTGACGTCAACAACACATCTGCGGATAAACCATGCCCAAGTGTCCAAAATACAAACCCGAGCCAAAATTAGCCAAGTCTGCAACATCTCAGCACTGTAGAAGGACAGAAGACAAAGGCACACTGCCTCAAAGGGCTACGGGGCAGCAAAATCACAGCTGCAGGGGCGACTCTCCCACAATGCAGCACACAAATAGCAATGACTGCACACCAACATTGACGACAATGTGGTACAAAGTGCAACACTTACACTACAGAACAGAGGACACAACTGGTCCCGCTTGTGCGTAGAAACTGGACAATCACATCTGGCATAGCAGGAAACTGTGAGATGATAATGTACGTGTACAACCTCACATCCGTGATGTAGTTCAAATGTCCACTGTCCCGCATCAAATAGTCAGCTCCTCCCAAACAGTCACAATGTACATTGTCATGCAGTCTGTATGTAAACTTGAACAATGCGTCAACATACATGTCAACACAATGTTAAAATGCATCTCCCCTTCACAGTGCAGAGGGACAATCAACACCTCCTGCAGAGCAGACCAGACAACTCATCAGGGATGATGAAGAGGACCTCCACACCTTTGACACCGACGCCCTACAACAGCTCATGGACAGCTACGGCAACCCACCTCCATGAGCAGGGCAGCCCAGCTGCATCGAGGAGTCCCCACCCCCTGCACAGACCACACAGCAGGAAGCACCCACCACCACGGCTGGCTCCCAGCACCTCACTGAAGAACACATTGCATTCCAAGGACATATGTTAGACTGCCAGAAGGAGGTGGCTGAACAGGTGCGGGTGGGGTTCGACCTCATGGCAGCCAAACTAGATGACATATGTGGGTGTCTAAGTCCCATCAGGGACCACTTACACTCCCTAACGGACACCCACAGTACGCTCCATGATGTCCAACAATCCATGCCCGACATAGCTGGAGTCATGACTCTGAGAGGAGAACAACTGCCTAGTCAGAGTGGCCTCAGCGATGTCAGCCGAGAGTTGGCACAGATGCTGAGGATAATGGAGAACATGGAGCAGATGCATGCGGAAAGAATGTCTGCCACAGATGCACACCAGCGAAAAGTTGTTGGGATCTACCATGCTCTGCAGATCCCCATCATCGCATTGCTGCCACCAAGGCAGTTGCTGATGAATGCTGCTGGTCCCCCTACACACACATCTCCGGCCCCTGATGTGTCAGTGGCACACAGTGCTTCAGACCAAACATCAGCATCCACATGTCAGACAGATGACATAGAGGACGAAGATGCAGGTGATTCCACCTTTGTGGTAAGAAGGAGCCAGTAGCATTCTTCTCCGCCATATGCCCTGTTTCAGCATGGTTCTGCCCTCTGCATCATGCCCTGTAACAACACTTCCCACTGTCCCCCGAAACACTCTGCGACACTCACTTGGACCTCGACATGGACTGCCATATTTTGTTTGCTTACCAATGACACAGCAATCAGACTGCAGACTGTACTCTTCCTCCTCCTATGTACTTGTCAATCCCTAAATGACTCTGGCTGGCCCTCCACTGGGCTACAATGTAATGTGGTGTTTGCATGGCCATGTACTGCTCACACTCCGACACTCCACCGAATGTGAATGAATCATTCAAATACACACAGATGTGTCATGTCCATAATCTTTCAAGTATGAAAGTACGGATGAATGTAAGGACATTGATTGCCCAAAAAGGTACACCCTGGGAAATGCAAGCAATGCGCTTGTGTGACCGTGACACACATAGGAAGTGAGATGACTGGGAATGTGTGCACTAGCTGTGGCCTCATTGCTCAGAAACAACAATCGTGCAATTTCTCAGCTTTGCCCCACGCAATGTTAGAAATAGGGGTGGGTATGAGATGTCAAAGTCGTTGGCAGGACAAAAGTAGTGTCCACCATCACATTTGACAACAGAACATCTCTCCGCATACCTACTCACACACAACTGGGTGGACATAGCCTGTAGTGATGGATCACATTGATACACATGGCAAGAATATGGACACCATACTCACATTGCTGAAGACACATAAGAGCACAGGTCTATCAGCAACTATCCCAACCACTATGTCTGGCACACAGAGGTGGAGCTGGCAATAGGGACTCACCCCTAAGTGAAATGCGTCAGTCAGTCCCTCCCTGTGTATGGACAATGCTCATTGAGGCACACGATTTTTCATTCTAATCAACACTCATCACAGTTGAACACTAGTGAAGTTGCGTAGACTTTATTGCCATGTGCGTGTCAGTATGGGCAAGACAAGGGCCACAACATGCAGAATAATGCATCAGACAAGAACAGGCATCATTCGGACACGGTACAGTTCCACGTGACAGGCGTTGTGCATGCGCCCGGGATGTTCTGCCATTGCGTTGGTGGCTCTCGTAGAACCGGCACTCTTCTGACCTGCGGCAGTTATGTGGATGATATGCCACTGCTCGGAGCAATGAGTCGTATGTGTGTTCAACGTTTGGACGTATGAGTTGTTGTGTACGTAAGTGTCAAGGGCATTCCATGCAAGAGTACCTCGAGCAAGAACTTCTGTGTGTGGGGTGTGGATACGTTGGACTTTCATTTGCGCTGTGCGTAGTGTGGGAGTCGTCTTCATCTGATATGGTATCTCTCTCAGGGGGTGCTTGCCGCATGCACGACCAAGGTCGGAGGTGCAGATGTCCTTCCGCCTTCTGTATTGAGACAAAGGAGCTTTCATCCCTAATGTTAGTCAGACTACTGCTTGCATTCTGGAAATGTGATGTGGCTTTCGCCCTGCAATTGAGGCTAGGCCTTAGGGTCATGGTGCACCAATGGCGATACACACACAACAGTTGGCATGCATGATCCAAGAGCCAGAGCGGCCTTGTGCTCCTTGTACAATCCCTTCGTGGGCGGGCGCCCTCCAGGTGCATGCAACATTGTCGATTGCGGGCCGTGTGGCGCAGACACTGCAACAGAGACACACGCATCAGTTGGTTTCCTGTCCAGCCCAGAAATGAACCAAGCCCAGAGCCCAGGGATGATGATTCACACCCCTACGCTGTACTTACATACGCCGGCCCAGTCCACCCCTCTTACGCATTAAGGGGGGACGACAAAGCTACATGTCCAAGGTCTTACCACCTGCCTGTGGTGACATGGTTGCGTCCGCTGTACACAGCACAAGACTCAATCAGACAGGGTCCATGAGTTGTGGTGCACTGAGTTAGTGGCACCTGAAGAGCTGAGCAAGGTATCAAGCTGATGATGGCATCCAAGACAGGTGTGAGCAACTCCGGTAGTCTGGCTGTAGGACTCTTCCGACTCTGGCAGTTGTTGGTTGGAGGTGGTCCTGGCGATGGTGGCGTGTGCAGCCTGCGATGATGCCTCGTCCGGGCAGGTCAGGACTTGATTTGATGTGTGAGCCCTGGTGGACCGCATTTGAGGCCGGAGGCAGTGGTCAGCGCAGGGCCACAGACACATGGCGTTGAAGACCCCCAGGCCATCGACTCAGAGGCCATCCAATATTCAATCAGACAGGGTCCCGGACTTGAGCTGCACAGAGTTAGTGGCCCCGGATGCATTGCGGCCGGCACAGGCACACTGCCACGGGACGGTGACTTGCGGTGCACTGAGGAAGAGCCACGAGAGCTGAGAGGGTCCTCGTCGATGTCAAAGGTGAATGTCACGGAGTGTTCTGGGGGACAGTGGAAGGTGTTCTTCCAGGGCATGATGCAGAGGGCAGAACCAAGCAGAAACAGGCAATATGGAGGAGATGAATGCTACAGACTCATGTTTAACACCAAGTCAGTGCAGCCACATGATGATGGAGACAACCACCAGGCCATTGACTGAGACGCCACCAAAGTTCAACCAGAGAGTGTCCATGAATTTCGTGGCACAGAGTTAGTGGCACCAGAGCTGAAAGGGGATGCAGTCTGCGATGAGGCCTGTACAATGGTATAAACTCTGCCATAAATGAATCAAGACTCAGTTCCAAATGTGTGGCCTACTGGACTGCGGTGTAGTCCGGAGGCAGCGGTGGAGTACGTCAACGAGAAAGGAGTGCTGGGGGCCTGTGTCGCGGGGGCCGTGATGGTCTGGAGAGGCTGCCAAGGTCGCGGTACTCGGGCTTGGAGCTTGCACCGGCACGTGGTGGGCCCTCTTTGACACACGCCGGTGTCCGCAGGTGAGCAGTGAGGCCTGGTTGCGCAGGGGCGGCCAAGACGGGTCTGGGGACCAGCAGCCTGGGGTGCAGCAGGCGCACAGGATCGCAGGCACTGCCGCTCACGGCGTCGGCCTCATGGCGGGCTGAGAGGCGCCGCCCTGGCAGACACGTTGGCCATTCCGGAAGAGAACCACGCCCGGCGCTACGTGCTTTTTCTTCACACCCCTACGCTGGCATGGCGTGCACCGGGCCAGCCCACTCTGCTCACGCTTACAGGGGGGGATGTAACAAGCTACATTTTCGCGATCTTCCCCACTGCCTGGGGTGACATGGTTGCGTCCACTGTCCTCTACACTCCAGATACCAGCAGTATTTGTCGACATGGACATGTCTGTGGTCTGCATACTGCAGTCTGGCCAGCACATCCACGCCACACTTGGCATTGTGCACATTCTCATTCATGGGTCACTTGCCTCCTTCGCACATGCCTGGTTCCCACCTCTCACCACATTCTGCTATTGTATGGCTGAGGTGCCATGCCGTTCATGTCTTGTGTACATGGCTGGCCCAGGTTACCACAGTAAGTTGTGCTGTCGTGTCTGGTACGTGGGCATGTTGTTTGGCATGTTGTATGTGGGTTTGTAACGTGTGCATTCCCAGAGTCGTGAGTTGCATGACTGTGGAGTTGAAGTGTGTGGTGTGTTCATTTGGTAATTACCAACGAGCAATGCATTCACATGGGTGCCATCCTGAAAGCGCTGGTTGATGATGGACTGTCGGAAGATGAAGGAATCATGCACACTTCCTGGGTAGTTGGCGACGACATTGGTGAAGAGTCCCAGGTGGTCCACTATTGCCTGCACATTGATGGAATGCGTGTGCTTCCTGTTGCGGTAATTGTGTGCAGTGGCGGCAGGGGGCACGAGGAGTACATGTGTGCAGTCGATTGCCCCCAACACGTGCGGGAAGCCAGCTATGGCGTAGAAGCCTTGCTTGGTCTCCAGCTGTTCCTGCGCAGTGTGTGGGAAGTAAAGGTGCTGGGGTACCAAGCTGATGATGGCATCCGAGACAGGTGTGAGGAACTTGGATAGGGCTGGCTGTGAGACTCCTCCGACTCTGGCAGTTGTTGGTTGGAAGGTACCAGAGGCCAACAGGTGCAGCACAGCCAGCAGCTTTGTCTGCGGAGGGATGTTGGTTGTCCGCTGTGTTGGTACCATCAGCCTGTGGGCAATGATGGTCAGGATGCGGAGGATTGTTGTCCTTTTGAGCCTGTGGTGGGCAATGACATCCTCTGGTATTACGTCTGCGAGGCTGGTGCGTTTTCTGAAGGTCCGCTGTCTTTGTCTGCGCTGCCTCTGTGGTAGTCCAGGGGGGGGTGGTAGGGGTCCGGGGGGGGTGGTGGGCCTGGGTGTGGTGGCGGTGGGTGTTGTGGCCCTCTTGGGGCTCCGAGCTGCATGATCAGTAGCTCCATGGCATCTGTTGTTCTTCAGGTGTGGCTCTGGTCTGGCCTCCCTTTTGTGGTGCAGGTTGTCGTCCGACTTAACACCAGGTAGGAGCAGGTGTTAAATCCCTGCTGCTAATGCGCCTTATCGCCTGTTTTGGGATCTTATCGCCGATCTGGCTGGTCGTAGAGAATATTGCGAAGTGGTGTTTTCGCGGCTTTTTGCACAGGAACGCCTACTCTGCATCTCATTAGCGTTAGTTGCCGGTGTCATCCGTGGCGATGTATTTGGCGGCTGCTGTCGCAGGAAAACTGGTGATATCGGCTGTTTCCACCAGCTTGTGAATAGGGCGATAAGTCTATCGCCACTTTCACTGCGATACAGTGCCGATAACTCGGCCATAAGTCCTTGAGAATATGCCCCTTAGTATGTTAGGCTTTTTGTCGAAACCCTTGGGTGTTTGTTTAACTTGTCCCCAGTAATGCCCCTATCATGCCTCCTCAATGCAAAACAACAGAGTAGTGAAAAACGTTTTTTGCTCAGTGTTCACCTTCCCCAAGATAGCAAGTAGCATGCATTCCTTTGCACCTAGCTCTGGCAGAAAGCCTAGTAAATCGGGGCTCAAATGTCTGCAACCTCTTAGTTCTATTTTTATATTTTTTTTTATTGAAGGCAATTCCACCTTATATGTTATCCCTTAAGGAAGTGCATTGGCTACCTGCGCCTCCTGAGGTGGATTCTCCCTCAGCTATTCTTCCTTCAACAGATTAAATTTGTCCATGTCGCAATAAGTACATGCATGTGCTATTGCAATGGCACCAACACTTTAAGTTTTACATGCCCTGGTAGTGACAAACTACCAAATCCTTTTTTCACTATTGCAAGGCCTACCTCTCCCATAGGATAACATTGGGTTACCTTATTACATTTAATAAGTGCTAACTTTTGATTGGGTTGCAAAAACTAAAGGGGATAGGCCCAAAGGACCGGGGTCAGGTAGGGCCGTATTAAACTGAAGACACAAAAGGGGGGACCTGACTCCGTTTTGTCTTGTGCTCCTCTTACTTTAGAGCGACAAACAGACTTTAGCCTTTTCTGTTTGAATGGAATTTTTATTAAACCATTCTTTTTTTTAAATGTTCACCGTTTTGTTTATCCAAGAAATGTAAATGTATGAGAAATAGAGAGACACTCGTTTTTTCAAATAACGTGACAACAATACTTTTAACAATACTTAGGACAATTCACAATAGACAATAAATATAAATACACTAAATTGCTATATACAATGATTAAACACAAAACAACATTTAACATTTGCATCATAGGGCAAAAACAAATATCACAATCTTATCACTAACTTATTTTTAAGACAAACATGTGCCTGACACAGGGAATACTTCGGTATATCTGCGGGGAAAATTATTCATAACAAAACCCTCACACAATACACTAAAAAATACTCCAATTCCTCTGTGTTTCCAAGGGCCAAAGCGTTTCAAGACCCAGGCCGCTGGTACTGGGACTATCTATCTTCAGGGCTTCATGTTAATGGATGTGAACAATTTCTGATAGAGCTACGACTCTACTTGTATATTCCAAGGAGTCCGTATTCAAACTCAAACCAATTTCAGAACGCTGCAGGGGGCCGCATGAGTACTGTCGATATGAACAAGTATTTCAACTTGGAATGCCCGTTAGACAGTGAAGTGGCGGTTTACACCGGGGAGAAACGGATGGATGTGCTTTAAAGTTAAAGAAAGGAGATAGAATTGCGGAAAAACACACCCGTGTGTGAGTGAAATGTTACGAATCTAAGAAATTCATATCGACAGTACTCATGCGGCCCCCTGCAGCGTACTGAAATTGGTTTGAGTTTGAATACGGACTCCTTGGATTATACAAGTAGAGTCGTAGCTCTATCAGATATTGTTCACATCCATTAACATGAAGCCCTGAAGATAGATAGTCCCAGTACCAGCGGCCTGGGTCTTGAAACGCGTTGGCCCTTGGAAACATAGAGGAATTAGAGTATTTTTTAGTGTATTGTGTGAGGGTTTTGTTATGAATAATTTTCCCCGCGGATATACCGAAGTATTCCCTGTGTCAGGCACATGTTTGGTCTTAAAAATAAGTTAGTGATAAGATTGTGATATTTGTTTTTGCCCTTTGATGAAAATGTTAAATGTTGTTTTGTGAATAATCATTGTATATAGCAATTTAGTGTATTTATATTTAATTTCTATTGTGAATTGTCCTAAGTATTGTTAAAAGTATTGTTGTCACGTTATTTGAAAAAACGAGTGTCTCTCTATTTCTCATACATTTGAATTTTTTGGATAAACAAAACGGTGAAAATTTAAAAAAAAGAATGGTTTAATAAAAATTCCATTCAAACAGAAAAGGCTAAAGTCTGTTTGTCGCTCTAAAGTAAGAGGAGCACAAGACAAAACGGAGTCAGGTCCCCCTTTTGTGTCTTCAACTTTTGATTGGGAGCAGGTGGGAAAGTCATGTTTTGTGTTCAATGAATTGTGATTTAAAACCCTCTTTAAAGGCAAAGTCTGATTTTAAGTTACAATTCTGAAAATGCCACTTTCAGAAAGTTTGCAGTTTCTTGTCCTAACCATTTTGTGCCTGCAGCCTGTATCCCGGGTCACATGACTATGTGCAGTTGGCAGCTGGCCATTGTGTATTCATCCAAGATAGAATCACAATAGAAGATCTGGGTGTTGGACGGATGGGCCATCCTTGGTAGGATGGGGGGTAGACTTGTCACCTATCACACTTGACTTCAAAGGCATTGGCCCAGCCCACACACAAAGAACTTCACAGTAGCCTATTGTGCCCCCAGACAGACTGGGACCAGGACAGGGAGGAAGGAAATTCCAGACACCTCTGTAGGGGGAAAACTGCAGAAGCTTCTCCCACTTCAAACGGGGAGACAGGTATACAAATGAGACCCTCGGACCCATCCTTCAGTACAGTCTTGGACCTGTGGATACTACAGAAGAAGAACTTCCCAGCTGATCTGCTGCACTGGACCTGCCTGGACCTGCGACTGGACCTGCTGCTGGAGGCCTGCCCTGCTGTATGAAAGGAAGACTGAACCTACACCCTTTATACCAGGCTGAAGGGACTCCAAGGATTTCCTGACTAATCTCCTTTTCTGAGCTCCAGGGACACAACAAGCTCCAGAGGCTTCTTTGCAACTGCCCAGCTGAACAGCGGCAACTGGACCTGCCTGGAGCTGCAACTGGACCTGCCTGAGCCCTACTGGCTTCTGCTGGTGTGAGATCCTGACCCCCAAGAGGTGCCTCCTACGTCCTGGAGCCTTGATGTGGCACAGTTGTACTCCTCCTTGAAGTAAAGGAGAAATCTTGAAGTTTGGGGCTCTTCACCACCACGAACGGGGCTGTTCACTCCAATATCTTGCCGGCCACCAACGTGGAGCTCCGATGAACCCAACTTTTTGCTTTACAGCAATGGCCGGTAATGTGAGATCTGCACTTCATGCTAGAGCATCGACATCCTGCAGTGCCCGGCAAAGCAATTCTCCAGCAATGACCACCATAACGCATAACAGGATCTTCGTGTTACAGTGACAACCGCCACGACGCCCAACCTGCTCTTTGTGCTACAGTGACGACCATCCATGATGCTCTTCCTTCTCCTCACAGCCTCCTCCACAACAAATAGAACTCTTCCCGCTAAACTTTTGAAGGTCACCTTTTCAGCAGGACAAACCCATTCCCTGTATTTGAAATGCGCTCCATCGCAGTCAACCTGAACTCGTGAATTTCACACTGTCTCGTACGACCAGACAACCACGAGTGACACTTTGTACTTTTACCATATCTCCAGTTCTACTGATTGAATTTTTGTTGTTTTTGTGTAAAATAATGTATTACATTTTAGTCTATTTATCTAAATTGTGTGGGATTTTCCTTTTGTTGTGTTTTCACTTTATTACTGTTTCTGTGCTGCAAAAATGCTTAACACATTACCTCTAAGTTAAGCATGACTGCTTTTATGCCAAGCTACCAGAGGGTTAAGCTCAGGTAACTTTAGTCACTTTTGTGGCTCACCCTGACAAGGATTGTGCTGTTGTGTCACAGGAAAATACTGGCTTTTTATGTGCTGAAGTTCCAATGTTTGAAGGTAGATTGATGCAATCCCTCTTTTCCTCAGCATGGAAGTACATTTTATGAAGTACTAGAGAGATTTAAAAACTCACCTGTTCCTCTCCGTCTAAGGCGTTTAGTTTCACGCACTTGCCAGCATGCTCCCTCTTTACCTCCACTCCACTGTCCTGCACTAAAAAAGCACTTTTAAGTAGCATTTTGAGGAAAAAGAACTGTGTAGACACAATTAATTAATAAATAAATAGAATGTCAATGATAAACCATGGATATGCCTCATTTTACCAGCATAAGCTTTTAGGGTATAATAAATATCTATAGATCCTGCAACATACATGCCTTCCTACATGAGAAGAAGGTAGCAATTGCTGGTTCTAACTGCAAATTGATATCATTTGACTAATGCAACTGGTCCCCTTTAAGAAAAATAAATACTGGAGAAGCGCAACAATTATATAAAATACTTTTTTGTTTACTTGTTACTGTGCCCCTGTCATTTTTATTTTACTGGACTTTAACCCCTTTGGTGCTTGCGTCGGCCAATGGCCGACGCAAGCACTACCTCCCTGGTGCGGCGCACGTCCATTGGCCGTCACCAGGAGGGCCCCTTTAAACCTCCGGTGCATCGCACCGGAGATTGTTTTTTTAAAATTCCCCTGGGGGAGACGTGGAAGGCTTTCCGCGTCTCCCCCGCCCCCTCCCGCCCATCTGTGACGTCAGCGCGCCGCGAGGCGCGCTGACGTCACTGATTCCCCACCGGAGCCGAGGACAGCAGCAGGTAAGGCCGCGCTCGACTCCGATGGGGAAATCCGGCCGAAACGGCCTCCCCAGCTTTCAGGGAGGCCTCGTTTGAAAGGAGAGTCTCCCTTTCAAACGAGATCTTCCTGAAAGGGTTTCCTGGCCGTGGATCGTGGCAGCGCTGCGATCCACGGCCAGGAAACCCCACTACACACCAGGGATGTCTTTGGGGGGGTCGGCCCTCGTGGTAATGGGTCGGCCCCCCCCCCCAGGGGCATATTTATTTTAATTTTTTAAAGTTGGCTTTGTTTGGGGTGCGCGATCGCACCCCAAAAATGAAAAAAACCCGAAAAAAATAATTAAAAAATGGCGGCGATATTGGCAGGGGTCAGTCCTCCTGCTCAGTGGCCGACCCCTGTGGGGGCATATTTTTATTTATACATGTTGGCTTTCCTTGGGGGCACGATCGCCCCCAAAAATGCTAAAAATATTTTAAAAAAGTACAATGGTGGCAATATTGGCAGGGGGTCGGTCCTCCTGCTCAGTGGCCGACCCCTGTGGGGGCAATTTTTTTTATACCTATGTGCTTTCCGTGGGGGCCACAATCGGCCCCCAGGAAGCCATAGCTATAAAAAAATTAGAGAAAGAGAGAGATCTTTCTATATATATATATATATATATATATATATATATATATATATGAGAGAGTCTCTTTCTCTCTGTAGATGATATATGTATATATATATGTATCTATATACATATGTATGTGTATATAGATACATATATATACATAAGTCTAAAGAGTGAATGATATATATATGTATCTATATACATATATATGTATAGATATATGTATATAGATGTATATAAATATATGTAGAGATAAAATCTATGTGTATATATATATATATATATATGTGTCCGTGTCCGTGTGTGTGTGTGTGTGTATATATATATATATTATAGCAAAGGTATCGAATAAACGTCAAGACTGAATGGCAATGCTACCCTTGTGTCGGTGTCCGATTCTTATGAAGATTTCGGAAATGGTTTATATATATATATATATATATATATATATATATATATATGCTCCTTGATGCACAGTGAACGGCGCACTTGCGGACGGGTGCTTCACAAACGCGGGGGTGCGCCCGCGATATTTATCCAGGCTCTGTTTCCTTGTTTCCCAAAAAGAAAAACAGCACTCGCGGAGGCAGTTGCTAGAGTTTATTGGCCCCCGCGAGGTGCTGTTTTTGTTTTGGGAAACAAGGAAACGGAGCTTGGATATATATATATATCTATATATATATATATATATTATCTACTGGCGGTCGCCAGTAGATAGTTATAGTTACAACCTATTATCCATAGGAAATCCGCGACATTCTATTTGAAATAACGTTGGCGCCGGTTGACGAATCTTCGTGAAAGTTTCCAACTTGTTGGGGCGCTCCGCTCCGCTCCTACCCTGAAAGTCTCGGGGTGATACGTGAAGCGGGGGCCGAGAAAAAAGGGAGGTCCCAAAACGCGTTTTCCCCATTCATTTTTCCATAGGAACCTTTAGTCGCAGCTACAGCCCGAACTGCTGAACGGAATTACACCAAATTCGGCAAAGAGGTAGTCCTTGGTTCAGACTGGTGCCTTTTGCTTAAATGGTGTAAATCCGTTCAGTAGTTCCTGAGAAAATCAAAAGTAAAAGTACATATATATCTATGGGCGCGTCGGATACGCGTACCCTCAGCGCACCCTGCGCGCACCGTCCCGATCACGAGCTGCATGCTAATTGGCTGTCAGCTGGCTGTCAACATTGATTCAGGAAGTGTTGGCAGCCATTTTGTTCCTCGGTAGAACCGAGGGACAGAAACAAGTGCGCAAAGCGCAAAAAGGGGGCAGGGTAGAAACACCCTGACCCCTAGGTCTGCTCAGGGGTCCCACAAGGACCCCTGGGCAGAAAAAATATATATTTTTTTTTAAATCGGCGGGATGCGCTTAGGGTGCGCGTATCCCGCCGAGAAAAAAAAGAAACAAGTGTGCAAAACGCACAAAGGGGGCAGGGTAGAAACACCCTAACCCCTAGGCCTGCTCAGGGGTCCCACAAGGACCCCCTGGGCAAAAAAGCATTTTTTTAAAAACAAATCGGCAGGATGCGCTCAGGGTGCGCGAATCCTGCCGAAAAAAAAAAAAATCAAAGCGCGGTCTCCCGCGCTTCGATTGTATTTTGCCCCGGGGTGGCCCAAGTCCCGGGGGCATGCTGGGGGGGTTTATTTTATGTATGGGGGCCTCAAGGGCCCCTAAGCCCGGGGACCGCCACCCCCGGGGCTTTCTTTTAAAAATGGTGCGGGAGGGCTCTGAGCCCTCCCGCAGCCCCGAGGACCACCACCTCCCGGGGCTTTTTAAAAAAATTAAACAACCTGTGTGGGGGCTCCAGCCCCCCACACGCCCGGGACCGCCACCTCCCCGGGGCACTAACAAATTAAAATGGGGGTCCGTTTTGGACCCCCGAAGCCCCGGGGACCACCACCTCCCCGGGGCTGTGCTGATGTAGGGAGGGGGCCGCGCGGCCCCCTCCTGGAGCCCTTGATGGCCCTGGGGACCACCACCCCCAGGGCCGGCTCCTGCAGTGTCCCGGGTACCTACCCCCGGGACACTGTAGTTTGCTATGGCAGGACGGGAGCCTCGCGGCTCCCGTCCTGCCATAGCAAACTGCTTTGGATATTGGAAGAGAGAGCAGGGAAACCTGCTCTCTCTTCCAATATCCAAAGCGATTGCTTTTCCACATGGGGAGCAGCATGTCAGCTGCTCCCCATGTGGAACAGCAATGCCGGCTCCCAAGGGACGTGGGGAGCCGGCGGGACTGTGGGGGGATTGGGGACCCCCACAGTCCCCAACGGAGAGGGCCAGCCCCGGGGGATGGGGTCCCCGGGGCAAGTAGTGGCCCGGGAGGGGGGCCACGCAGCCCCCTCCCCCAAAAAAGAGCAAAAAAATTTTTTAAAAAGAAGGAAAGGCCGGCCCCGGGGATGGGGTCCCCGGGGCCTTAAAATGGCCAGAGGAGGGGGGCCACGCTGCCCCCTCAAAAAAAAAAAATATAGAGGCCATGCCCCGGGGGATGGGGTCCCCGGGGCCAATACAGGCCAAGGGAAGGGGGCCACGCGGCCCCTTCCCGTTTTTTTTTAAAGGTAATTTTAAAAAGGGGTAAGGCCCTGGGGGATGGGGTCCCCAGGGCCCAAAAAAGAAAAAAGGAAGGGGGCCACACAGCCCCCCTTCAGGGGAGAAAAAAAAAAAAATTTAAAAAACGATCGGGCCCGCAGGCCCCGTTCCCTTCCTTCACCACTCTGCAAACGCGCCCCCTGGCGCGTTTGCAGAGGGGAACGAATTCCCCTTGAATACTGGGGGTCCCTGGGGGCCAACTAGCCCACCAGGTACCTCCAGTATGCGCCAGGGAGCTGCCTTGCAGAGAGGTGTACAGAGGCCACGCCCCTTTTACACCTCTCTGCAACGCAGCTCTGTGGCGCTTTTGGAGGTATATGGTGGGCTAGTTGGACTCCGGGGACCCTCAGGATTCAAGGGGACTAATCCCCCAACTTAAAACGCGCCACGGGCGCGTTTGCACAGTGGTGAAGGGAGGGGGCGGGGCTTCAGGTGACATGTGTGCAAACAGGCCCCGTGGCGCGTTTTAAGATGGGGAATTAAATCCCCTTCAATCCTGAGGGTCCCTGGGGCCAACTAGCCCAACAGGTACATCCAGAAAGCGCCACAGAGCTGCGTTGCAGAGAGGTGTAAAAGGGGTGTGGCCTCTCTACACGTCTCTGCAACGCAGCCCCTGGCGCATATTGGAGGTTCCTGGTGGGCTAGTTGGCCCCTAGGGACCCTCAGGATTCAAGGGGACTTAATCCCCCAACTTAAAACGCGCAACGGGGCGCGTTTGCACAGATGTCACCTGAGGCCCCGCCCCCTCCCTTCACCATTGTGCAAATATTCCTCTAAAATCAGCCGAAATACGAATTCCGATTTACTCACCTGTTATCAGGAGAGACCTCAGTGCTGCATCTTTCAGTTCAGTACTGGTCCTGAAAAGTAATTTTAACCGTACTTACCAGTAACTTGAATTTCCTTCCATAGGCTAACATTGACTGGTTTCACTTTGAAATTCTTCTAAGTGTGGAGTTTTGGAACTTTAAAATATTCCTCTAAAATCAGCCGAAATACGAATTCCGATTTACTCACCTGTTATCAGGAGAGACCTCAGTGCTGCATCTTTCAGCCCAGTACTGGTCCTGAAAAGTAATTTTAACCGTACTTACCGGTAACTTGAATTTCCTTCATAGGCTAACATTGACTGGTTTCACTTGGAAATTCTTCTAAGTGTGGAGTTTTGGAACTTTAAAATATTCCTCTAAAATCAGCCGAAATACGAATTCCGATTTACTCACCTGTTATCAGGAGAGACCTCAGTGCTGCATCTTTCAGCCCAGTACTAATCCTCAAAAGTAATTTTAGCCGTACTTACCAGTAACTTGAATTTCCTTGCATAGGATATCATTGCCTGCTTTTTGCTGAAAAAGTTTCTAAGTGTTGATTTTTGGAACTTTAAAATATTCCTCTAAAATCAGCCGAAATCCGAATTCTGATTTACTCACCTGTTATCAGGAGAGACCTCAGTGCTGCATCTTTCAGCCAAGTACTGATCCTCAAAATTAATTTTAACCGTACTTACCGGTAACTTGAATTTCCTTCATAGGCTAACATTGACTGGTTTCACTTGGAAATTCTTCTAAGTGTGGAGTTTTGGAACTTTATAATATTCCTCTAAAATCAACCAAAGTACGAATTCCAATTTACTCACCTGTTATCAGGAGAGAACCCAGTGCTGCATCTTTTAGCCCAGCACTGACCCTGAAAAGTAATTTTAACCGTACTTACCAGTAACTTATATTTTCTAACATAGGAATCCATTGTCTGGTTTTCAGCAGAAAACTTTCAAAGTGTCAATTTTCACAAACTACAAATATTCCTTAAAAATCGCCTGTATGACTTAAACGCATTCATTCAACTGTTTACAGGAGATGCACCAGTGCTGGATCCAGGATCCAAAACTGAGTAAGAAAAAGTAACGATAACAGTTTTTACCTGCTAAGTGAATTTCCTTCCATAGGATAACATTGGTGATTCTATGAGAAAAAGTTTCTAAGTGTCAACTTTTAAAGTACAATAATATTCCTTAAAAATCACGACTGTAACCAAAACGCTTTTACTCAACTGTTTACAGGAGATGTGCCAGGACTGAATCTAGGATCCAGTCAGGTGGTTAGAAAAGTAATCCATAAAGTAACTAATTGCATTTAACTAGAAATTCACATTGAGCTGAATGTTGCATTGTGTTTGAAAATGTGTTGCACATTGCAACAACTGTAACTACTGTACTTAAAAGTCTATTGCCTATGTGCAAAGTATTTAAACTAAAGTAATTCATTCTGAGAAAGTATTTTTTGTAATGTAATGTATAATGTAATTACAATGTAATTTAAATAATAAAATATGTAAAAAAAAATTGTTTCTAAAAATGTAGTAAATCAGTATTTTAAAAATTTATATAACAATTAATACATTTAAAAATTGTCATTTACAAAACCTTTGAAATTCACTGAAAAAACCGTAGGTTTCAGACATGTTATAGTTACAAATTAGCATTTAAAAAACCTTTGAAATTCACTGAAAAAACCATAGGTTTCAGGGACGTTATAGTTACAAATTAGCATTTAAAAAACCTTTGAAATTCACTGAAAAAACCATAGGTTTTAGGGACAGTTATAGTTAGTTGGACATTGCACTCGTACAAAACCCGTGAAATTCCCCGTTATAGTTAGTCCAGCTAACTATAACTCACGCCCCATAATGCACTGCTGATGACGTCACATATTACATCACTCATGACATGGTCAGTGACATCACTGATGACATCACTGATGACATCTCAAATGACATCACTGATGACATCACTGATGACATCATCCATGTGATAATTTCATGCATCTTCTCACACCCTAATATAACCTTTGATACACCCACTCTAAAGTACAGACTGCCAGTCGCAAAACCATAGACACTCCAACACCAATAACTACATACCCACTCACTGATTCTTAGGTCTACACACACACATCCACTCACTCACCCGAACAGTCACTCATATTTACGGTCACTCAGTACAGGACTATCATATGCACTCATACTCCTATATAGACACTCAAACACCGCCACTCATCCATAGAGGTACTCACACACCTAGTCAGTCATGCAAATAATTAAACACACTACCATTTACTCACCTATACAGTTATACACACACCAGCTCACTTACTCATACAAATACTAGCACATTCTTACGCTCTTATACAATCACTGATACAAGCACACACTCATCCATACAGCCACTATCACAATCAGTCACTCTTGCTTATAGCTATTTATATACTCCAACACACATATATACTGCCTTTCACATATGTAGTTACTCACACATGTACCACTGGGACATACATTCACTCACTAACACACTCTTACACACACTTACCCACCCATACAGTCTATCACAGATGCACTCTTGAAACCATCCACCCAGTGAATCACCCACTCACACATCTATGCACAGAGTCGCACACACCCCTCCCACACAAACACTCAGGCACCCATACAGATACTCACACAAGCATTCAATAACTCATATAGACACTCATGTAGCTATTCTCAAACACATGCAGCCACTTACAAAGCAACAGACAGACGGATACAGACATTCACCCAGTTTAGTCACTAACCCATGCATTCAGTAAGATACGTTAAATCACTCACTTATACAGTCAGTCACGCACCTACTAAATCATCCATACAGACACTTACACACCCACTCATTCTTCAATACGTCTTTTCCTATATATATTAAAAATATTTAAACTTTACAGAAACACACAGTCACTGGATGATGTCATCAGTGATGTCATCAGTGATGTCATTTGAGATGTCATCAGTGATGTCATCAGTGATGTCACTGACCATGTCATGAGTGATGTAATATGTGACGTCATCAGCAGTGCATTGCGGGGCGTGAGTTATAGTTAGCTGGACTAACTATAACGGGGAATTTCACGGGTTTTGTACGAGTGCAATGTCCAACTAACTATAACTGTCCCTAAAACCTATGGTTTTTTCAGTGAATTTCAAAGGTTTTTTAAATGCTAATTTGTAACTATAACGTCCCTGAAACCTATGGTTTTTTCAGTGAATATATATATATATATATATATATATATATATATATATATATATTCAGAAACACAAAGGATGCCGCACTCCAGAGATTGGTTTCAGAGTTGCTTTATTTTCACCACGACTGGTGGTAGTGGTGGTGAAAATAAAGCAACTCTGAAACCGGTCTTGGAGTGCGGCATCCTTTGTGTTTCTGAATTTAAATATCGGGTAAGGATTCTACCCGTTGCTGCCTGCACCAGGTATTGAGCGCTCTGACATTGGGAATTAATTGTTATATATATATATATATATATAAATATTTATTTATAGAGATATTTCTCAGTGCTGAAATTATGAGACTGTGAAAGAACTATAATGAGTCTCTTTGAAGTTACCTGAAAGGCAGTAAAGTGTGGTGCTGCTGCAGAGTACAAAAAAATTTCTGCTAGATAGAGATATCTGACTTTTGTGTAGTGGCAGTTTTGACGCCATAAAGGGTATGCTGAAACGAACAGATCGGTATTATGTAGACAGCTAAGTGGATTAGTAAAGCCACAAAGTAGAAACACTTTGTAACAGACTAAATGTATGTGAGAGAGGGGCTATGGAGAGATGAGGGGCACGTTTGCAAGGATGGTAGTGGGCGCATCAAAGGAGGTCATAGTGTGCAATTGTAAAGCACACGTTCACCCGTAGGCATCTTGGCGCCAAAATGATGGTTGCAATGGCTCCCACCAGCGCTAAAAGGCTGCGATGATGGGTATGTGGCAAGGTAAAGTAATACTGTGTCTTTTTCTCTCTTTCTTAGTCTTTTAGGAGAGCATACAGAGTTCGCAAAGGTAAGGTGACTTCGTCATTATTGACTTAAACACTTCACTCACGCGCACACACCCACCTACACTTTAAAACCAACAACCTATCTGCCTTCTACGTAGGATTGTGTTTTAAAAGGATAGTTTAGGCACTAGCAGAGATGGCATATCGTTGGATGGATGCTGCCCAGGCCCTAAATCTGGTTCTGGAGTCCAGCTCTGAGGCAGGATCAGAGACTGAGACAGCAGATACTGAGACAGCATCTGAGGGAGAGGACAATGGAGCCGAATCTGGGAGTGACTTTTCAGTCGGCGCAGTTCCATCCGATGACTCATCGTCCAGCGATTCTGAAGGAGACGATGTCAGTCGTGCTGTGCCTTTGCCAGCACAGTCTGTGCAGCAGGACACCCGTAACAGGTTAGAGCAACCCAGAGTGCAGGCACGTGCGGCCGCAAGCACAGACGGAGTGCTGTCTTGGCAGCCTCCCAATTTAGTTCAGCCCCAAATTCCGCCTTTCACTGGTGACGCTGGATGTAAAGTAGATACGGCAAATTTTTTGCCAATTGACTACTTCCATCTCTTTTTTGGTGTTGACTTCCTAGACGAAATTGTGCAGCAAACAAATTTGCGTGCCGAACAATTTCTGAGGGAGCAAGGAGGCACTCTTGGGCCTCATTCTAGGGCGCGCAAGTGGACTCCCACTTCTCTAGGGGAGTTGAAGATATTTTTGGGCCTCACGCTTAAAATGGGGGTAGTGCATAAACCAACCTTGCTATCCTACTGGTCTACTCGCACGGTTTGGTTAACCCCCATCTTCGCACCATACATGAGCAGAGATCGTTTTTGCTATTGCAGCGCATGCTGCATTTCAATGACAACTCTGCTGCATTGCCCCGGGACCATCCAGACTATGACAGGTTGTTCAAAATTCGGCCTGTCATGGAACATTTGTCTGCCAGGTTTCCAGAGGTTTATACTTCTGGAAAGAATATAGCCATTGATGAGTCCTTGATCTTGTATAAAGGGCGGCTGCTGTTTAGGCAGTACATTCCGAGCAAACGTGCTCGCTATGGCATCAAGCTGTACATGTTGTGTGAGAGCTCGACTGGCTATGTGTACAGCTTGAGAGTGTATACAGGGAAGGACACAACTCTTAACCCTGTAGGTTGCCCTCCCATGCTAGGGGTCACAGGAAAGATTGTATGGGAGCTTGTCCAGCCACTTCTTCACAAAGGTTATAACCTTTATGTGGACAATTTCTATACAGGAGTAGAGCTGTTCAGTGAGCTCTATAAAGCTGGCACAGTGGCTTGCGGTACAATTCGTTGTCGCCGCAAAGGATTCCCGCAGGAGCTTGTTTGCAAGAAGCTCCAGAAATCCCAGAGCACTGCGTTGCGTTCCAACGAACTGCTCGCAGTTAAGTTCTCAGATAGGCGTGATGTGTACATGCTCACTACAATTCATGCTGAGAGCACTTCCCCTGTCACGGTTTGGGGTCAGATGGCCGAAGTCCACAAGCCCAACTGTATACTTGATTACAACAAGTACATGGGCGGAGTGGACAAGAACGACCAGGTTCTTCAGCCATACAATGCGAGTCGTAAAACTCGCACTTGGTATAAGAAACTGTTTACGCACCTGATCCAGATGGCAACATACAATGCGTATGTTGTTTATCGTGAGACCACCACAGGAAGACTCATGTCTTTCCTTGACTTTCAGTTGTCTGTGATTGAAAGTCTTACTGCTACAGAAGCAGAAGCCTCCACTTCATGTGTTCTGGAGGACGTGGCAAGGCTGCAGGAGCAACACTTTGCAGATAAAATTCCTGCAACACCCAAAAGGAGCGACCATGTCGTCGTTGTAAAGTGTGCTCGATGCAGGGAAAGAGGCAGGAGACTCGTGTTTACTGTCCCCAGTGCCCAAGTAAGCCTGCCTTCTGTTTTCCTACTTGCTTTATGTTGTATCACACTAAAGCAAAATACTGGGAAATTGACTGAGGTGGAGCTGCCAATAGGATAACCTTTCAATTGGTGTGAATGAATACCTACTGTCTGTGGGCCACTCCTTCACTACGCAAGCAGCTGCAGGATATTTCTTCCTCTACTTCATGAAATCATGGACTTCTCAACACCTTTATCTGCTTTCAGAACGTGGTAGTTGTTCTGTTCGCCAATTGACAAGTGCATTATAGTCCCCACGCTGCACATACTGGTGGACAGAACATATGCCACGTTGTCATGGAGTACCCGTGTTTCACATTCAACCGTTCTTCGTAGTTTATGATGTTCTCTTTAGGAAGTTTTTGAAAATTTCCAGCATGTTTGCCTTAGTTTCAAAGGTAGATATGCTTGCTCAGCTCGAGAAATGTTTTTGCGGCATACTCGGGCACCCCCAACTTGCATCCACAAACTGGAAGGAGTTGGATAGAGCATTGTGAGAGCATTGATAGCTCGTGACAGAAATGTTCACTCAAGCTTCAAGTAGCTAGAGATGAAAGGCATTAGTATAGGGTCTCTTAACAATTGGACAGGGTTAGTCAGGACTCTGAGGACAGACACACGAACGGGTTAGAACAGCTTACGGTAGGCACGCTTTCCGAGGAATATTGCAAAGGTAGAAGGCAGATAGTAAAGGTAGTACAGATACACGTCCTGACTTCTTCTTCACCCATGGATTCAAATCCATTGCTGCCACACTCACACTGAATTTACTGTAGTACTTATGGGTCAATGCTGCTTGCCATGTTCATCCTCCGTTAGAACTTAGTAGATGGTCAGTTTGCTGTATGATAAGTGCATTACAGTCACTGCACATAACGGTGGATTGGACATATGCTACGTTGTCATGGACTACCCTTGTTTCACATTCATCCGTTCATAGTTTATGATGTTATCTTTTGAAAACTTCCAGCATGTTTGCCTTAGTTTCAAAGGTAGATATGCTTGCTCAGCTCGAGAAATGTTTTTGCGGCATACTCGAGCACCCCCAACTTGCATCCACAAACTGGAAGGAGTTGGATTTAGCATAGTGAGTGCACTAAAGGTGCATGAAAGACATGTCTTCCTGAGCCTCATGTGGCTGTCATGGAAGTCATTAGTATAGGTTCACTGGGCATGAGTTCGGTAACGTTCTGGAAGAAGGAGGTGGAGACTTGACAGGTGGTAGAATATAGTCAAAGTCATTATGTCTTGTGGCATATGAATGTGATGGGCCCTTGCATGGTGGCAGTATGTTTGTGTGAGTGCAAGTGATATGGTTGTTTGGGCCCGTGGCTGGCGGTACGGAAGTCTTGTGTGTGGTGTGTGAATGGCGTGTGAATGGACCATAAAGTGGTTGGTGCCGTGATGTGGCTTTATGGCTCCCCTTCAGAAGGCTTGGCTTCAATATTTATATACTTTGATAAGTATTAGTGCTTTGAAGCCAGTGTTTCTGGAGGTGCTAAAACCAACCTGTGTAAGTGGTGGATTAGCTTTATCAAATGAGTGTTAGATTTATATTTGTGTTGGTTTAATGGCCTTTTGTAAGATATTTTTTTTTCACAATGGGTAGCAGGGGACTTTCTGCCCTAGCTCAGTCGTCACCTAGGCAAACCTTTACATTTTTGAGTAGTAGACAAAGGGGGAAGTACAAGGGTGAATGACTTGCGTGGTTATCACTGTTTTTTTACCCAACATGCCCTGCTAGCCTCTTATTTTGTTGAAAAAAATCACTATTTCCACACATTTTTGTGTGGGAAAGTTGTGGCATCGCCGGGCAGACATGCATTTCCTACCACCCAGTGTTCCCCAAGGTCTCCCGATAAAAATGGTACCTCACTCGTGTGGGAGGCCCAAGTACCCGCGACAGGCTAGGGCCCAAAACGTATTGAGGCGACATTAAAATTGCCTATCACAAAACAACCTGGTTTTGTGAGAGGGGTCACCTTGGTTTTGGCCCCGTGCTCGGCGGCCAGCTAGGAAACTTACCAAACCCACACATTTCTGAAATCTAGACACCCGGGGGGTTCCAGGGAGGTATGGCTTGAGTGGATCCCCCAACGTTTTCTTACCCAGAATCCCCTGCAAACCTCGAATTTAGCTGAAAAAATCACTTTTTCCACACATTTTTGTGTGGGAAAGTTGTGGCATCGCTGGGCAGACACGCATTTCCTACCACCCAGCATTCCCCAAGGTCTCCCGATAAAAATGGTGCCTCACTCGTGTGGGAGGCCCAAGTACCCGCGACAGGCTGGGGCCCAAAAGGTATTGAGGCGACATTAAAATTGCCTATCACAAAACAACCTGGTTTTGTGAGAGGGTCACCTTGGTTTTGGCCCCGTGCTCGGCGGCCAGCTAGGTAAACCTACCAAACCCACACATTTCTGAAAACTAGACACCCGGGGGTTCCAGGGAGGTATGGCTTGCGTGGATCCCCCAACGTTTTCTTACCCAGAATCCCCTGCAAACCTCGAATTTAGCTGAAAAAACCACTTTTTCCACACATTTTTGTGTGGGAAAGTTGTGGCATCGCCAGGCAGACACGCATTTCCTACCACCCAGCGTTCCCCAAGGTCTCCCGATAAAAATGGTGCCTCACTCGTGTGGGAGGCCCAAGTACCCGCGACAGGCTAGGGCCCAAAAGGTATTGAGGCGACATTAAAATTGCCTACCACAAAACAACCTGGTTTTGTGAGAGGGGTCACCTTGGTTTTGGCCCCGTGCTCGGCGGCCAGCTAGGGAAACCTACCAAACCCACACATTTCTGAAAACTAGACACCCGGGGGTTCCAGGGAGGTATGGCTTGCGTGGATCCCCCAACGTTTTCTTACCCAGAATCCCCTGCAAACCTCGAATTTAGCTGAAAAAATCACTTTTTCCACACATTTTGTGTGGGAAAGTTGTGGCATCGCCGGGCAGACACGCATTTCCTACCACCCAGCGTTCCCCAAGGTCTCCCGATAAAAATGGTGCCTCACTCGTGTGTGAGGCCCAAGTACCCGCGACAGGCTAGGTCCCAAAAGGTATTGAGGCGATATTAAAATTGCCTATCACAAAACAACCTGGTTTGTGAGAGGGGTCACCTTGGTTTTTGGCCCCGTGCTCCCCGGCCAGCTAGGGAAACCTATCAAACCCACACATTTCCGAAAACTAGACACCCGGGGGGTTCCAGGGAGGTATGGCTTGCGTGGATCCCCCAACGTTTTCTTACCCAGAATCCCCTGCAAACCTCAAATTTAGCTGAAAAAAATCACTTTTTCCACACATTTTTGTGTGGGAAAGTTGTGGCATCGCCGGGCAGACACGCATTTCCTACCACCCAGCATTCCCCAAGGTCTCCCGATAAAAATGGTGCCTCACTTGTGTGGGAGGCCCAAGTACCCGCGACAGGGTAGGGCCCAAAAGGTATTGAGGCGACATTAAAATTGCCTATCACAAAACAACCTGGTTTTGTGAGAGGGGTCACCTTGGTTTTGGCCCCGTGCTCGGCGGCCAGCTAGGAAACCTACCAAACCCACACATTTCTGAAAACTAGACACCCGGGGGTTCCAGGGAGGTATGGCTTGCATGGATCCCCAACGTTTTCTTACCCAGAATCCCCTGCAAACCTCGAATTTAGCTGAAAAAATCACTTTTTCCACACATTTTGTGTGGGAAAGTTGTGGCATCGCCGGGCAGACACGCATTTCCTACCACCCAGCGTTCCCCAAGGTCTCCCGATAAAAATGGTGCCTCACTCGTGTGGGAGGCCCAAGTACCCGCGACAGGCTAGGGCCCAAAACGTATTGAGGCAACATCAAAATTGCCTATCACAAAATGTTTTGGGCCCAAGCCTGTCGCGGGTACTTGGGCCTCCCACACGAGTGAGGTAGCATTTTTATCGGAGACCTTGGGGAACGCTGGTTGGTAGGAAATGCGTGTCTGCCCGGCGATGCCACAACTTTCCCACACAAAAATGTGTGGAAAAAGTGATTTTTTCAGCTAAATTTGAGGTTTGCAGGGATTCTGGAAGTAAACGTTGGGGGATCCACGCAAGCCATACCTCCTGGAACCCCCGGTGTCTAGTTTTCATAAATGTGTGGGTTTGGTAGGTTTCCTAGCTGGCCGCCGAGCACGAGCCAAAACCAAGGTGACCCTCTCACAAAATCAGGTTGTTTTGTGATAGGCAATTTTAATGTCGCCTCAATACGTTTTGGGCCCTAGCCTGTCACGGGTACTTGGGCCTCCCACACGAGTGAGGCACCATTTTTATCGGGAGACCTTGGGGAACTCTGGGTGGTAGGAAATGCGTGTCTGCCCGGCGATGCCACAACTTTCCCAAACAAAAATGTGTGGAAAAGTGATTTTTTCAGCAAAATTTGAGGTTTGCAGAGATTCTGGGTAAGAAAACGTTGGAGATCCACGCAAGCCATACCTCCCTGGAACCACCCGGTGTCTTGTTTTCAGAAATGTGTGGGTTTGATAGGTTTCAAGCTGGCCGCCTGAGCACAGGGCCAAAAACCGAGGTGACCCCTTGCAAAACCAGGTTGTTTTGTGATAGGCAATTTTAATGTCACCTCAATACGTTTTGGGCCCTAGCCTGTCGCGGGTACTTGGGCCTCCCACACGAGTGAGGCACCATTTTTATCGGGAGACCTTGGGGAACGCTGGGTGGTAGGAAATGCGTGTTTTCCCGGCGATGCCACAACTTTCCCACACAAAAATGTGTGGAAGAAGTGATTTTTTCAGCAAAATCTGAGGTTTGCAGGGGATTCTGGGTAAGAAAACGTTGGGGGATCCACGCAAGCCATACCTCCCTGGAACCACCTGGGTGTCTAGTTTTCAGAAATGTGTGGGTTTGATAGGTTTCCTAGCTGGCCGCCGAGCACGGGCCAAAACCGAGGTGACCCCCTTGCAAAACCAGGTTGTTTTGTGATAGGCAATTTTAATGTCACCTCAATACGTTTTAGGCCCTAGCCTGTCGCGGGTACTTGGGCCTCCCACACGAGTGAGGCACCATTGTTATCGGGAGACCTTGGGGAATGCTGGGTGGTAGGAAATGCGTGTCTGCCCGACGATGCCACAACTTTCCCACACAAAAATGTGTGGAAGAAGTGATTTTTTCAGCAAAATTTAAGGTTTGCAGGGGATTCTGGGTAAGAAAACGTTGGGGGATCCATGCAAGCCATACCTCCCTGGAACCCCCCGGGTGTCTAGTTTTCAGAAATGTGTGGGTTTGGTAGGTTTCCTAGCTGGCCGCCGAGCACGGGGCCAAAACCAGGTGACTCCTCTCACAAAACCAGGTTGTTTTGTGATAGGCAATTTTAATGTCGCCTCAATACGTTTTGGGCCCTAGCCTGTCGCGGGTACTTGGGCCTCCCACACGAGTGAGGCACCATTTTTATCGGGAGACCTTGGGGAACGCTGGGTGGTAGGAAATGCGTGTCTGCCCGGCGATGCCACAACTTTCCCACACAAAAATGTGTGGAAAAAGTGATTTTTTTCAGCAAAATTTGAGGTTTGCAGGGGATTCTGGGTAAGAAAACGTTGGGGGATCCACGCAAGCCATACCTCCCTGGAACCACCCGGGTGTCTAGTTTTCAGAAATGTGTGGGTTTGATAGGTTTCCCAAGCTGGCCGCCGAGCACGGGCCAAAACCGAGGTGACCCCTTGCAAAACCAGATTGTTTTGTGATAGGCAATTTTAATGTCACCTCAATACGTTTTGGGCCCTAGCCTGTCGCGGGTACTTGGGCCTCCCACACGAGTGAGGCACCATTTTTATCGGGAGACCTTGGGGAACGCTGGGTGGTAGGAAATGCGTGTCTGCCCGACGATGCCACAACTTTCCCACACAAAAATGTGTGGAAGAAGTGATTTTTTCAGCAAAATTTGAGGTTTGCAGGGGATTCTGGGTAAGAAAACGTTGGGGGATCCATGCAAGCCATACCTCCCTGGATCCACCTGGGTGTCTAGTTTTCAGAAATGTGTGGGTTTGATAGGTTTTCCTAGCTGGCCGCCGAGCACGGGGCCAAAAACCGAGGTGACCCTCCTTGCAAAACCAGGTTGTTTTGTGATAGGCAATTTTAATGTCACCTCAATACGTTTTGGGCCCTAGCCTGTCGCGGGTACTTGGGCCTCCCACACGAGTGAGGCACCATTTTTATCGGGAGACCTTGGGGAACACTGGGTGATAGGAAATGCGTGTCTGCCCAGCGATGCCACAACTTTCCCACACAAAAATGTGTGGAAAAAGTGATTTTTTCAGCTAAATTTGAGGTTTGCAGGGGATTCTGGGTAAGAAAACGTTGGGGGATCCACGCAAGCCATACCTCCCTGGAACCACCCGGGTCTCTAGTTTTCAGAAATGTGTGGGTTTGATAGGTTTCCCAAGCTGGCCGCCGAGCACGGGGCCAAAAACCGAGGTGACCCCCCTTGCAAAACCAGGTTGTTTTGTGATAGGCAATTTTAATGTCACCTCAATACGTTTTGGGCCCTAGCCTGTCGCGGGTACTTGGGCCTCCCACACGAGTGAGGCACCATTTTTATCGGGAGACCTTGGGGAACGCTGGGTGGTAGGAAATGCGTGTCTGCCCGACGATGCCACAACTTTCCCACACAAAAATGTGTGGAAGAAGTGATTTTTTCAGCAAAATTTGAGGTTTGCAGGGGATTCTGGGTAAGAAAACGTTGGGGGATCCACGCAAGCCATACCTCCCTGGAACCACCTGGGAGTCTAGTTTTCAGAAATGTGTGGGTTTGATAGGTTTCCCTAGCTGGCCGCCGAGCACGGGTCCAAAAATCGAGGTGACCCCCCTTGCAAAACCAGGTTGTTTTGTGATAGGCAATTTTAATGTCACCTCAATATGTTTTGGGCCCTAGCCTGTCGCGGGTACTTGGGCCTCCCACACGAGTGAGGCACCATTTTTATCGGGAGACCTTGGGGAACGCTGGGTGGTAGGAAATGCGTGTCTGCCCGACGATGCCACAACTTTCCCACACAAAAATGTGTGGAAGAAGTGATTTTTTCAGCAAAATTTGAGGTTTGCAGGGGATTCTGGGTAAGAAAACGTTGGGGGATCCACGCAAGCCATACCTCCCTGGATCCACCTGGGTGTCTAGTTTTCAGAAATGTGTGGGTTTGATAGGTTTCCCTAGCTGGCCGCCGAGCACGGGGCCAAAAACCGAGGTGACCCCCCCTTGCAAAACCAGGTTGTTTTGTGATAGGCAATTTTAATGTCACCTCAATACGTTTTGGGCCCTAGCCTGTCGCGGGTACTTGGGCCTCCCACACGAGTGAGGCACCATTTTTATCGGGAGACCTTGGGGAACACTGGGTGATAGGAAATGCGTATCTGCCCGGCGATGCCACAACTTTCCCACACAAAAATGTGTGGAAAAAGTGATTTTATCAGCTAAATTTGAGGTTTGCAGGGGATTCTGGGTAAGAAAACGTTGGGGGATCCACGCAAGCCATACCTCCCTGGAACCACCCGGGTGTCTAGTTTTCAGAAATGTGTGAGTTTGATAGGTTTCCCAAGCTGGCCGCCGAGCACGGGGCCAAAAACCGAGGTGACCCTCCTTGCAAAACCAGGTTGTTTTGTGATAGGCAATTTGAATGTCACCTCAATACGTTTTGGGCCCTAGCCTGTCGCGGGTACTTGGGCCTCCCACACGAGTGAGGCACCATTTTTATCGGGAGACCTTGGGGAACGCTGGGTGGTAGGAAATGCGTGTCTGCCCGGCGATGCCACAACTTTCCCACACAAAAATGTGTGGAAGAAGTGATTTTTTCAGCAAAATTTGAGGTTTGCAGGGGATTCTGGGTAAGAAAACGTTGAGGGATCCACGCAAGCCATACCTCCCTGGAACCACCTGGGTGTCTAGTTTTCAGAAATGTGTGGGTTTGATAGGTTTCCCTAGCTGGCCACCGAGCACGGGGCCAAAAACCGAGGTGACCCCCTTGCAAAACCAGGTTGTTTTGTGATAGGCAATTTTAATGTCACCTCAATATGTTTTGGGCCCTAGCCTGTCGCGGGTACTTGGGCCTCCCACACAAGTGAGGTACCATTTTTATCGGAAGACTTTGGGGAACGCGGGGTGGGTGGAAATTTGTGGATCCATGCAGATTCCAGAACTTTCCACCACAGAAATGTGAGGAAAATGTGTTTTTTTGACAATTTTTAAGTTTGCAAGGGATTCTGGGTAACAGAACCTGGCGAGAGCCAGTCAAATCACCCCATCCTGGATTCCCCTGGGTGTCTACTTTTCAAAAATGTATAGGTTTGAAAGGTTTCCCTAGGTGCCGGCAGAGCTAGGGTTCAAAATCTACAGCTAGCCACTTTGTTGAAAAAGGGCCCGTTTTCACTGCGAAAATGTGGTGTGTCCACGTTGCGTTTTGGGCCGTTTCCTGTCACGGGTACTTGGGCCTCCCACACAAGTGAGGTACCATTTTTATCGGAAGACTTTGGGGAACGCGCGGTGGGTGGAATTTTGTGGATCCACGCAGATTCCAGAACTTTCCACCACAGAAATGTGAGGAAAATGTGGTTTTTTTGGACAATCTTTTAGGTTTGCAAGGGATTCTGGGTAACAGAACCTGGTGACAGGCAGTAAAGTCACCCCATCCTGGATTCCCCTGGGTGTCTAGTTTTCAAAAATATATAGGTTTGCTAGGTTTCCCCAGATTCAGGCAGAGCTAGGATTAAAAAATAACAGCTAGGCACTTTGCCAAAAAAGGGTCATTTTTCACTGTGAAATTGGGGTGTGTCCACGTTGCGTTTTGCGCGATTTCCTGTCGCGGGCTCTAGGCCTACCCACACAAGTGAGGTACCATTTTTCTCGGAAGACTTTGGGGAACGCGGGGTGGGTAGAAATTTGAGAATCCACCCAGATTCCAGGACTTTCCACCACAGAAATGTGAGGAAAATTTGTTTTTTTTGACAATTTGTTAGGTTTGCAAGGGATTCTGGGTAACAGAACCTGGTGAGAGGCAGTAAAATCACCCCATCCTGGATTCCCCTGGGTGTCTAGGTTTCAAAAATGTATAGGTTTGCTAGGTTTCCCTAGATGCAGGCAGAGCTAGGATTCAAAAACTACAGCTAGGCACTTTGCCAAAAAAGGGTCATTTTTCACTGTGAAATTGGGGTGTGTCCACGTTGCGTTTTGTGCCATTTCCTGTCGCAGGCTCTAGGCCTACCCACACAAGTGAGGTACCATTTTTCTCGGAAGACTTTGGGGAGGGCAGGGTGGGTTGAAATTTGTGTATCCACGCAGATTCCAGAACTTTCCACCACAGAAATGTGAGGAAAATTTGTTTTTTTTGACAATTTGTTAGGTTTGCAAGGGATTCTGGGTAACAGAACCTGGTGAGAGGCAGTAAAATCACCCCATCCTGGATTCCCCTGGGTGTCTAGTTTTCAAAAATGTATAGGTTTGCTAGGTTTCCCTAGATGCAGGCAGAGCTAGGATTCAAAAACTACAGCTAGGCACTTTGCCAAAAAGGGTCATTTTTCACTGTGAAATTGGGGTGTGTCCACGTTGCGTTTTGTGCCATTTCCTGTCGCAGGCTCTAGGCCTACCCACACAAGTGAGGTACCATTTTTCTCGGAAGACTTTGGGGAGGGCAGGGTGGGTTGAAATTTGTGTATCCACGCAGATTCCAGAACTTTCCACCACAGAAATGTAGGGAAAATGTGTTTTTTAACCATTTTTTAGGTTTGCAAGGGATTCTGGGTAACAGAACCTGGTGAGAAGCAGTCAAGTCACCCCATCCTGGATTCCCCTGGGTGTCTAGTTTTCAAAAATGTATAGGTTTGCTAGGTTTCCCTAGGTGCCGGCAGAGCTAGGGTTAAAAAACTACAGCTAGGCACTTTGCCAAAAAAGGGTCGTTTTTCACTGTGAAATTGTGGTGTGTCCACGTTGCGTTTTGCACCGTTTCCTGTCGCGGGCACTAGGCCTACCCACACAAGTGAGGTACCATTTTTCTCGGAAGACTTTGGGGAACGTGGGGTGGGTAGAAATTTGTGGATCCGCGCAGATTACAGACCTTTCCACCACAGAAATGTGAGGAAAATGTGTTTTTTTGACAATTTTTTAGGTTTGCAAGGGATTCTGGGTAACAGAACCTGGTGAGAGGCAGTAAAGTCACCCCATCCTGGATTCCCCTGGGTGTCTAGTTTTCAAAAATGTATAGGTTTGCTAGGTTTCCCTAGATGCAGGCAGAGCTAGGATTCAAAAACTACAGCTAGGCACTTTGCCAAAAAAGGGTCATTTTTCACTGTGAAATTGGGGTGTGTCCACGTTGCGTTTTGCGCCATTTCCTGTCGCAGGCTCTAGGCCTACCCACACAAGTGAGGTACCATTTTTCTCGGAAGACTTTGGGGAACGCAGGGTGGGTTGAAATTCGTGTATCCACGCAGATTCCAGAACTTTCCACCACAGAAATGTAGGGAAAATGTGTTTTTTTAACCATTTTTTAGGTTTGCAAGGGATTCTGGGTAACAGAACCTGGTGAGAAGCAGTCAAGTCACACCATCCTGGATTCCCCTGGGTGTCTAGTTTTCAAAAATGTATAGGTTTGCTAGGTTTCCCTAGGTGCCGGCAGAGCTAGGGTTCAAAAACTACAGCTAGGCACTTTGCCAAAAAAGGTTCGTTTTTCACTGTGAAATTGTGGTGTGTCCACGTTGCGTTTTGCACCGTTTCCTGTCGCGGGCACTAGGCCTACCCACACAAGTGAGGTACCATTTTTCTCGGAAGACTTTGGGGAACGTGGGGTGGGTAGAAATTTGTGGATCCGCGCAGATTACAGACCTTTCCACCACAGAAATGTGAGGAAAATGTGTTTTTTGGACAATTTTTAGGTTTGCAAGGGATTCTGGGTAACAGAACCTGGGGAGAGGCAGTAAAGTCACCCCATCCTGGATTCCCCTGGGTGTCTAGTTTTCAAAAATGTATAGGTTTGCTAGGTTTCCCTAGATGCAGGCAGAGCTAGGATTCAAAAACTACAGCTAGGCACTTTGCCAAAAAAGGGTCATTTTTCACTGTGAAATTGGGGTGTGTCCACGTTGCGTTTTGCGCCATTTCCTGTCGCAGGCTCCAGGCCTACCCACACAAGTGAAGTACCATTTTTCTCGGAAGACTTTGGGGAACGCAGGGTGGGCTGAAATTTGTGTATCCTCGCAGATTCCAGAACTTTCCACCACAGAAATGTAGGGAAAATGTGTTTTTTTAACCATTTTTTAGGTTTGCAAGGGATTCTGGGTAACAGAACCTGGTGAGAAGCAGTCAAGTCACCCCATCCTGGATTCTCCTGGGTGTCTAGTTTTCAAAAATGTATAGGTTTGCTAGGTTTCCCTAGGTGCCGGCAGAGCTAGGGTTCAAAAACTACAGCTAGGCACTTTGCCAAAAAAGGTTTGTTTTTCACTGTGAAATTGTGGTGTGTCCACGTTGCGTTTTGCACCGTTTCCTGTCGCGGGCACTAGGCCTACCCACACAAGTGAGGTACCATTTTTCTCGGAAGACTTTGGGGAACGTGGGGTGGGTAGAAATGTGTGGATCCGCGCAGATTACAGACCTTTCCACCACAGAAATGTGAGGAAAATGTGTTTTTTTGGACAATTGTTTAGATTTGCAAGGGATTCTGGGTAACAGAACCTGGGGAGAGGCAGTAAAGTCACCCCATCCTGGATTCCCCTGGGTGTCTAGTTTTCAAAAATGTATAGGTTTGCTAGGTTTCCCTAGATGCAGGCAGAGCTAGGATTCAAAAACTACAGCTAGGCACTTTGCCAAAAAAGGGTCATTTTTCACTGTGAAATTGGGGTGTGTCCACGTTGCGTTTTGCGCCATTTCCTGTCGCAGGCTCTAGGCCTACCCACACAAGTGAAGTACCATTTTTCTCGGAAGACTTTGGGGAACGCAGGGTGGGTTGAAATTTGTGTATCCACGCAGATTCCAGAACTTTCCACCACAGAAATGTAGGGAAAATGTGTTTTTTACCATTTTTTAGGTTTGCAAGGGATTCTGGGTAACAGAACCTGGTGGGAGCCAGTCAAGTCACCCAATCCTGGATTCCCCTGGGTGTCTAGTTTTCAAAAACGTATAGGTTTGCTAGGTTTCCCTAGATGCCGGCAGAGCTAGGGTTCAAAAACTACAGCTAGGCACTTTGCCAAAAAAGGGTCATTTTTCACTGTGAAATTGGGGTGTGTCCACGTTGCGTTTTGTGCCATTTCCTGTCGTGGGCACTAGGCCTACCCACACAAGTGAGGTACCAATTTACTCGGAAGACTTTGGGGAACGCGGGGTGGGTGGAAATTTGTGGATCCATGCAGAGTCCAGAACTTTCCACCACAGAAATGTGAGGAAAATGTGTTTTTTTGGACAATTTTTTAGGTTTGCAAGGGATTCTGGGTAGCAGAACCTGGTGAAAGCCAGTCAAGTCACCCCATCCTGGATTCCTCTGGGTGTCTAGTTTTCAAAAATGTATAGGTTTGCTAGGTTTCCCTGGGTGCCGGCAGAGCAAGGGTTCAAAAACTACAGCTAGGCACTTTGCAAAAAAAGGGTAATTTTTCATTGTGAAAATGTGTTGTGTTCACGTTGCGTTTTGAGCCGTTTCCTGTCGTGGGCACTATGCCTACCCACACAAGTGAGGTACCATTTTTATCGGGACACTTACGGTAATTCAGATTTGTAAAGCAACTGTTATTACCTATTGACTTTCGATGCATTTCTGCCTTCCAAATGAAAGACAATGTGTAAAAAGAAGTTATTTTGAAAAATGACCTATAATTCTCATGCTAGTATGAGTATTACCAATTTCAGAAATGTGCAAATATCTACTGTTTCTAAACTCTATATTGTGTTCCCATTTCAGAAATACATGGGAGTCTTTCATACCGAATATTCCATGTATACATTTTCCCAGAATAATTGCTATATACCCGGTACATAATAAAAAACCATTGCAAGACGCTGCTCAGTTTTTGGCTCTGGGTTCGTCGGGTTCTTGGTGAACCTACAAGTCCTATATATCCCCACAACCAGTGAGGTCCAGTGGATGTAACGGTATATTGCTTTCAAAGAGCAGTCATAATTAGAAGAAGTTACAGGTGAAAACGTTGACACAAAAGGCTGTTTTTTTCAACTAATTTTCCATTTTTCCTATATTTAACTGTTAGTTTCTATAAAGAAACCTTGATGGATTTACACAAATGACCCCTTGCTGAATTCAGCATTTTGTCTACTTTTCTAAAATGTATAGATTTCCAGGATACATTATTGCTTTTATACCCATTTCTACCATTAACTGAAAGGAGGTTGAAAGCACAAAAAATAGCAAAAATAGGCTATGTCCCAGAAAAATGCCAAAACTGTGTAAAATTTTTGGTTTTCTGACAAAAGTCTGTCATTCCCTAAAAGCTGGGAAAATGTAGATTTCAGCCCCACAAACACTTTTTTGATACCATTTGCAGGGAAAAACCCAGACACTTTCATATGCGGGACTTTTTTCCCATTTTTCCCCAAAAAACCAAAATATAGCTGTATTTTGGCTAAAATCTGGGACTTCTCCAGGGGAATCCACAAACCCTGGGTACCTTTAGAATCCCCATGATGTTGGAAGAAAAGGACGCAAATTTGGCGTGGATACCTTATGTGGTCAAAAAGTTACAGAGGCCTAATCGCGAACTACTACAAATAGCCAAAAAAGGGCTCAGCACTGGGGGGGAAAAGGCCCAGCAGTTAAGGGGTTAAAAGTGAGAACATTATAAACAACTAAAAATATATTATTAGGTGTGTAAATCAAGATGGCGGGCATATGAGGAAAGCTGTTCATTTCCCTTCCTCATACCAGTCCCACTGCTAGTTAAATTGCTCCTCAGCGAGTACTTCTAGGGGATGAGACCTGGAATCAGCCTCACTAGCATTCTGCTAGCTGTTTGGCTGCTTACGGTTAGAGGAATTTTCCTGTTGCATTGAGACTTGAGGTGACTTGTATACACTGCAATTCGCTGGGCATCAACCGTAAAGCATCAGACAGAGCATAGGCTGGTGATGCCTCCTCCAAAGGCAGTGAGAGGCCCTTAAACCAGCTGCGGTGGAACAATGGCAGCAAGAATGGAGTCAAGCCTGTGGGGCTCAGACCAAATCATGGACAAAAAACAGGGGGAGAAGTGGAGTCCGGAGACGAACTTGACAACAATAAAGGCTCCCTGGCCGATTATTATTTTAAAAAGCCTTTACAACCTACAGCTTTAAACACAGGTCTAAACACAAGTCTGTCGGACAGCTAGTTTTCTGCCCCCGACATAACTGTGGGTCTGGCCCCCCCCTTGAGCAGGGAGGGTGAAGCAGCTGATCAGAATCGTTTGGAAGGAGGCATGGAGCCCTCACCACTTGAAAATCACACCATGGGTGCCCAGACTTTCGAGGAACAAAATGAGCCAGTAATCAGAAAAGGTATGGTGGCATCTCTGTAACTTAGGCAAATATGCAGTATTCAGTGGGCAGGGAGGCCAGACAGCAGAGCCTAGCAGTAGAACTGATGGTGGATGGCAAGGTGGTTGAAGATATGATATGACAGCAGCAGTTGTCCTCAAGGTGCTCCCATTAAAGCATGCTTGGATATGGACTCAGGGGATAAATGTTTTTCATTCTCGACTATTCTGACTGGTTGGTTGAGGAGAGCCAGGAGACAGACAGCATATTCAGCGATATAAGCACCCGGTAGGAGAGGCAGGGGGGCATGCATTTCGAGGCATCTAGCAATGCACTGACATAGTCAGGAAGAAAAAGACACCACTAAAGGAAAGATCTAAAATAGAGGCTAAGGGGCTTCTTTGGGACTATTCTATTCTGCCTCATCTAGAAGGAGAAGTCCCGGGTGATGGGACTCTTGCACATGGAGCGTCTGAGGCTGTATCACTCGAGTCAATATATCAAAGCATAATGGCACACTGTGAAGAAACACGCACAGAGAGTTGCAAAACCCAGTCTGCTTGTTGTAAGTTGCAGAGGGCCATCCGAAGGGTCTCCAAGACCTTCTCTGAATTCTCAGAAAGAATTGGGGGAGAAGAGAATAGGGTTGTGACGATGGAGAGTGAGGCACTGACACACAAGAAAGCAATTGAGACTCTAGAAGGTCAAATGGTTGATACCCAATAGAAATTTGAAGGTTTTTGAGAACAGGCTCAGGCAAAACAACCTTAGAGTTCTGGGCACCCCAGAAGGCTTGGAGGGAGAGGATATTCGCAAGTACATAGTTGGACTTTTTAGGGGAGCTTTCCCGGAATTATCCAACTCGGACTGGAATCAGGAGGTGAAATGAGTCAATAGGTTCCCCTTCAGACAGAAATCACTGTCTATCCAGGAAGGGCAATACTGATGTACCTTGGAAATTTTCTGTTGCGCCAAGCAGTATCAGATCTGGCTCATCCAGATCGAAAATGGTCAATGGAGGGATGTACATTCTTCGTTAGGCCCGATTTCTGTCATTTTACTGTGGAGTGTCACTGGCGGCTGCGTCAATTAATACAACCCTTACAAGCTAAAGGGGTGCAGGCCTATTTAATTGACCCGACTAAACTGAAGGGGGTCAGGAAAGAAAAATGTCACTTCTTCACATCTGAAATTAAGGTGAAGGAGTTTCTGAGTTCAGGCTTATCTATTTGACCTGGAAGGACAAACTACTAGAAATCTAGATTTGATGTCTTTGATGGTGCTTTTTTATATTTACATATGTTATGATGAGGAAGGTTGGTTTTGTTGAAGCTTTGGGTCATGGGCACGGAATTTATGAAATGTTGAGCGTTTTGGTGCTTGGGAGCAAAGTGATTGTTGATTCAGAAGTGCACATGGGGCTCGATATGGGGGGCAGTGTACCATCACTGGACCTGGGTTGTCCAACTGCTTTCAAGAAGTGGCAGGGGAGGGGGGAATGACAAGGAGGGGGGAGTGGTCAGAGAGAGTTGGGAGGGGTGGAGATGGTTTAGAGAGGGGGTTTAAGAGGAATATTACGGCAAAATGTCACTGCAGACAAGATCAGATAGAAATCAAGGTGTGTCCAATGATGGTTAGGTTTTTTTCTGAGTAGTACTAATAGCAGTAATAGCAGCAGGAAATGTTGCCACATGGTGTTGGAATGGCAGGTTGCAAATTGCGTATTAGTACTGTTAACATTTCTGGCCTCAATGATAGGGATAAGAGAGGCAGGGTTGCTCTGCGTCTGAGGGTTATGAAGTTGGACCTGGTATGCATACAGGACACTCACATTCCATGGGATAAGAGGGGGTGGTTAAAAGCTATGGGCCTGTCACTGTTGACATGTACATGCCAACGGTTAACGTCCAGGGAGGTGGCAGTGTTAGCAAACTGATCTATCAGCTCTTGCAATCGGGTAAAGGAGGATACACTTGGCCATTGGGTTATTGTTGAGTGTGGGTTGGAAATGCTCGGTTCACGGCCTGTTCAATATATGGGTCTAATACTGATGAGGCAGAAGTGTTTGACTTTCTGAATATAGAGCTGGCTTTTTGGTCGCACCTCCTTATCCTTTGTGGGGAATTTAAATATTAATTTGGATATACAGGATGATTTACATAAGGACCAAACTTATTCAGGGAGGAAGCCAGAGGTGTGTAGGCCTCTGCAGCGGTTAGTGAAAGATCATGGTCTCGCAGATGTATGGGCTAAATATAAATCTCCAGACCCAAAGTCCTCTCATACTAAATTAGCTTGACTAGACTATTTTGTTTGTATCTACTACTCTTGTGGGCTGGTTTGGGATAGAAATCTTCCCAAGGGCTATGTCGGACCACAACCCCTTGGTACTGGAAATTCCATTTGTGGGTATTATTAGACATAGAAGGGCTTGGACATTTGAAAGGAAGCTCCTGCTGGATGGAGCATATAAGGACCATATGTGGAAATGGATTCAAGAGTTATTAGGGACTAACAGGAGGGCGGCCTCAGCAGGCATGGTTTTTGGATGCTTTTAAGTTGGTGGTTGAGGGGAGACACTTAGCTTCTGTCTGCATCAACAAAAGTCGAAGGAAGATGAGATTCGGGGGCTATTTGATCAGCTGTCTTTAGCTGAGGGAGAACTTACCTGGAGGGTATTTAGGGGATTGGATATTCAGGAATCCCAGCAGGAGATAGCAATTTTAAAATCAAAAGTTAGTAGATATTTTGGTATTTAGGAGGCAGCTAAGTATCTTTAGTATAGATCTGAGTGCTATGAATATGTTGAAAACACTGGGCAGCTTTTAGCCAAACATATCAGACAGAAGGTAGTCGAAAATCGGATATCATCTATAAAGAATCAGGCGGGACGGATGTATTAGTCACCAACTGATATCTTGAGGGTCTTTAGGGAGTTTTATGAAGTATTATATACTGTAGAGATAGAACCCCTAGTGAATGGGTACGGACATTTTTTGGCTGATTTAGAGACCGATAAATGAAGCAAGGAAGAAGAAGCCTTTTTGGACCCTGGAGGAGGTATATGAAGCAGTACAGTCTCTAGCAACTAGAAAGGCTATGGGTCCTGATAATGAACCATTGGAATTTTTTAGACTCTTTTTCGAAGAAATCTGACAAGATATGCTACAGACATTTCTGCAAGCACAAGCTGGGACTATCCCAATGTCATGGGAGACCACCAGCATAGTCATGTTTAAAAAGAAAGACAAACCAACTGTCCTGCCAGGGTCATATAGGCCAATTTCCCTAATAAACTGCGATGGGAAAATATATGCCAAAGTACTAGCAAAGAGACTGGGGAACATTATTTTGCCATTAGTTTCACTCCAGCAGCACAGCTTTTTCTCAGGGTGCAGCACAGTAGACCATGTTCGGAGGGTCATTACTTTATTCAATATGGCTGAAGCCTCAGGTTCACCACTTGGCATTTCACCATGTGTCATGGGGGTGTCTATGGGTGGTGCTAGAGTGGAAAGGTTTTGGTAGCAACTTTATTTGGGCCATCAGGACCATATATAAACGATATTGTGCAAATAATGGAGCAAGAATCAGAAGGTATAAGAATTTCAAGGGGTACAAGGCAGGGATTCCCCTGCTCTCCTTTGTTATTTGCATTATATATTGACCCTTTCATAGGGAAACTGGAGAAGAGCCCATGCATTAAATCTATTTTTGTCAATCAGTTGGGGTATAAGGTTCTTGCATACGCACATGACATCATGGTGGCAACTGCCTATCCATCTTCCGCGATATCCGAAATCAAAGCTCTAGCTAGGCACTTTGGGGTGAGCTCTGGATATAAATTGAATGAGAGCAAAAACAGATTCTATGCACAGAGAGAATAGGTCTTTGGGATTCAAGGGTAGTAGCTAATACAGTATATCTTAGTGTTAATATTACAATAGCCCTGGATAAACTGGTTGAAATGAATCTGGCACCAATACCAGATTATATCAAACAAGACCTTGACAGAATAGATCATCTGCACTTGTCACATTATGGAAGGGGCAATGTGCTGAAAATGACCATCTTGCCGAAGGTGCTTTATATTTTTAGGACTGTCCTGCTCAAAATCATTAAAACTTAGTTGTCTACACTGGAGAGTGCCTGTTGTAGAATTTTATGTGGCTACCGGAAACTGAGGAGGGTGGCCAAATATATGATTTTGCAAAAACATTGTTGGGGTTGGTCAGTTCTTAATTTCACGGTTTATTACTGGGAATGCATTTTACTAGTTTCAGATAGCTCAGGTGGGATAAACGTGACAGAAACTCCAGGAGGCTTTGGGGGTTGAAGCTAAAGGGTGCCTTGTTAGAAACGTGGAGCCTAGCTATTTTAAGAAAACGAGGTTTAAGTTCCTAAAGGTGGCATATAAGGTCTTGGCTCAAATTAAGAGAAAATTGGGTATCCCTAAGGTCGGTCTATATGCACCATTGATGCCCCCCTCAAGTCTTCCATCAGTTTTTCAAGATGCAATGCCATTTGGATGGGCTCAAAGGGGCCTCACAGATCTGGGAGGCATGTACGTAGATGGATATCTCTGCTCCTTTGCTGAGCTGCAAGACACATTTGGATTGGCTTGGGGTGATGGTTATAAGTTTCTCCGGCTCTGAGACGTTCTATTTAAGAACATGAAAGATGCAAAGGCAGTAGAAAAAATCCCTGTAGTTGAAGCAATGAGGCAAAAAGTTAAGATAGGTGTAATTTATAACTTATTAATACAAATTTTACCAAATGATCTAGAACTGCAAAACTCCAAATGGAGGGATAGACTGGGAACAGAGGGAGTAGATACCCAGGACTCATTGGATTTAGGTAACAAACTGCTTTTAACTGACAGTTTAAAAAGCCAGCATTTTAAGATGGTTTTTAATTTTAATAATACCCTGACAAAGGAAGAAAAGTGGGGGAGGGGGGTAGGTTTGGGGGCAAATGCAACAGCTGTGGGTTGGAACTTGCTGATATTGTCCGCATGTTTTTTATACCCCAAATTAGATGTACTCCTGCAGGAGATTGGAAGATTTATGGGACAAATTGTTGGTGGACAGGTTAAAATCACTCCTGTGATGATGACAGTACTGATGACAATGGTGTTGGAAGGCTAGAGGCATATCTATTATTTGTGGCTATGGCAGTAGGCCGTCTATGCAATGAAACACATTGGCTAAGCCCCGACCCCCCCAACCTTTGCAATGTGGTGATCAAGGTTGTTAGCAATTTACCACATGGAAACGTCTCTCTATGAATGCAAAAGGCTTAAGAAACAACAATGGGGGTCCAGGATATGGCCCCAATTGCTACCTGGATGGAGGGGCAAGGAGGGTAGCAAGATATATAAACCTCCAGGCTGCCTTTGGGGTTCCATCTGGCTATCTGTACTTGTGTATTTGTACAGGTGTTAAATATATTTTGTCATTCTGCATGTACACTTTAAGGACTTGCTGGTAACTAAAGGGAGGGTAGCTGGCTATATTGGAATCTACTTGAGCTTTTAAGATTTTGTATGTCATGAATTTGAATAGCCGTATTATGATCTTGAATTTTTACCCGGGGTCGAAGTTTTGCTTCAATACTAATCAGGGAAGTAAGGGCTTTTAATCTCTGCTGCTGCTATATATTTATAATATGAATTTATATCTGTTTTTTTATTATATTGTTTGTGTATTTGCTGCTAATAAGTTGCTCTCAGAGTGATTATGAAATTGAATTGAGTTTTATGCTGCTAGGAGCATTAAGGCTTTGTGATCTGGAGTATGTAGCTGATTAATTATATATTAGTAATGAGGGATACCTTTCACATCAAGCAAAAAGTGACAGTTGCCCCGCCCCAGAAGTGACATCAATTCGTTACCGGGACCTCTGGGCCCCTGGGGGCCTCCCCGTCATTGACATCACTTCCATGGGGGGGTAACATGACCGTGTTGGGTCACATGTGCTGTGACATCACCCTGGTCATGTGCTAGTCATGTGCTCATGGTCCTTAAACGTGGTTAGAGTGCTGTCATAACAGGTAGGGCCCCATTGCCCTGTGTATTGGGTTGTGTCACAGGCAAAATTGCAACACTCTCGGGGTGCACATTATGTGAGTCTCTAGCAAAGCAAGCCAGGGCACGTACAGACAGCCGCAGTCGTGAATCCTTGATGAGACAGATGGAGGGCTCCTTAACAAGAGGCTCGAGAAATTCACTGACGGAACCCCCAGCCCCACTGTCTTTCTAAGCCATCTGTCTTATCTTGGATGGTGCATATTTGACTTGAAAAGGTCTTTTGTTAGAAACATCTAGACACATTCAAAATTGAATCAAGACTGCTATGAAATGGAGCCCAAACGCAGATGGCTGTGGCTCACCCTCCCCAAAGTGGGCCTATCGCATAATTAGAAAGCTCTACTAAGTATAAAATGCCGTCCCAAGGCCACTCACTATCAGAAGCAGCCATCTGCTATTAAAGGGAACCCATACACAGATGGCTGTTCCACCTTTCCAGAGTGGACACATTGCATAATTAGCAAACTCTACTAAGTATAAAAATCCACCCTAAGGCCACACACACAATCAGAAGCAGCCGCAAAATGCTTATTTTAAGTCTATGGACAGAGGGGCCCAAGGAACATGGAGAAAAGCTTAGAGCTGAATTGTGGAGAGCAACCAGGTTATATAGGAAAACTTCTACTGCAGGTAAAAACAATGATAGCATATATCATTTAAATTAATTTTTCCATTCAAAAACGTGTGTCAGCTTGTAGTTGGTAGTTGTGAAAATGCAAAAGTGTTACAGTGTCTCCCCAAAGCCGGTCGACGCAACATTCAGAAAAAATGCAAATGTGTGCAATCCAACGCTGCTTACAGGGGTTTATTTCAATATGTGGAGATGGTCTGTACCTGTCTTATGTAAAACTGTACATGTCGACAAGGCAGTCCCAGGTAATATCCTGTAATTATTACAATGTGTGTGTAAAATAGGGGTGTCAGAGGGACAGCTATTTCTTTTAACTGTGAGGTTTCAAGGACCTCAGTTGTGTTGTTCAGGGAACGGTAGCTGAAGCATGTCGTTTTATAAATTGTGCTGCATTTGCTTAGAAGGTTGCAGGCCACATGGAAATCTGCATTTACAAAATGTATAAATTAAAATCTGTTGTTTAAACCACGTTTAGCCAGGGGTTAAAGGTCAGCAGCAGGCTTTGAACCAAACTGCAATGCAGGCTGCGACAGGCCACGGCCTGAGGCGTTGGTTGTGACAAAGGCCTCAGCGCAGCAGTGAACAGGATAGGAACAGGGGGGCTGAAGGGTGGGAGTTATGAGAGAGCTGACTCTATAGGCAGAGCTGTGATAATTCCAAGGGTTGGAGCCAATGAAGTTGAGAAACAGCAACCTGTATGTACCATCCCCAAACAGCTGCAACTTTAAGGATTTAAAAAACAAAAGGGCTGTGTTGCTTTATATTTTGCGCAGAAGACTCTAGCTCTTGAACATTTACTTGGAAATGTTTAATGGTCTGTGTAATAGCACAAATTGTTCAGAGGTAAAATGTGTGTTGATTTTGAATATGCTTTGTGCAATTCTGCAAGAGGTTCAAAGATCTAACGCTCTTGAAAATTGACTTGTAATTGTTTAATGTTCTGCTTAATAGTAAGAACTGTTCCTAGGTAAAATATGTGTTTATTTTGAATATGCTTTGTGCAATTCTGTAAGGGGGTTTAAAGATCTAACTTAGACATCTGAACTGTTTAGCACAGTTCCAAAGCCCCAGCAATAATTAGCCTTGGGGCTACACAGTCTGCTAAAAATGTCAGTTTCAACAACTTTAAAAGATATGTAAAGTAGAGAGAGAGAGAGAGAGAGAGAGAGAGAGAGAGTGTGTGTTTGTGTGTGTGTGTGTGTGTAAAATATGGCTGTCAGTTGGACCTCTATTTCTTTTTTAACTGACATGTCTCAAGGCACCCGTTGTGACTTGTTTCACAAAAAAATGGTGTAGATCATGGTTGCTGGACCATGTCGTTTGTTTAATTGTGTTTCTTAGCTTACGAGGCTCCAGGCCCCGTGGAAATTGGCGTTTTAAAACATTTACAAATCAAATCTGTTTTTTAAACCAAGGGTTTGCCAGGGTTTAAGGTCAGCGGCACGCTTTGAGGTGTTTCCAAAGCCCTGAGCTACAGGCCGGGCAGGAGTGGCTGTGGGGGAGAAAGAATTCAGTGTGACAGAGTACATGCCAGAGAGGGAGGAGGGAGCAGGTTCGATAGTCAGAGTTGAGCTAGTTCCAAGGGTTGGAGCGAATTGGTTTAGAAACAGAGCAATGTATACACCATCCTTAACAAGGGCAACTGTAAGGATTTAAAAAAATGAAAGGGTTGCGCTGGTTTATTTTTTGCGCAGAAGACTCTAGTTCTTGAATTTTTACTTGTAAATGTTTAATGTTCTGTGTAATGGTACAAATTGTTATGAGGTAAAACAAATGTGTATATTCATACGTTGCTAAACAGGGATGTGTTGATTTTGAATATGCTTTTACGCAAATCTTGTAAGCTTGTTAAGATTGACAGTAAATTATTTTATTATATTGAGAACAACACGTCTAGAATTACTTTTAATGACACAATCAACTGGGACAGGCGATGTTTGTTAGAGCTGTTTTAAACCAAATCTGTCCGCTCTGCCCACAGGATCTCCTAGAACTAACATGGAGCCATGAGGAAACGGTTGAATTTCAGCAAGGTACAAATATTTAGAGTGCTATAGTTCTGAGACCTTTGCTAACCTTATTGTCTCAACAGCACAGACTTTAAAAAAAAAATTCTTATGAGTGCTTTTTTACAGGTTAGGAGGCGGAACTACAGCTAGCTGTTGAAGTGCTAAAACAAATCTTAGAGTCTAAAAATTAATCACACGGCGTCCTGCATAATCCTGCTATTGCAGGTGAATAAAGGGATGGCCTTGTTGTATAAAGGATGTGTAATGATTAGCCTGTACAGTCCAAAATCCCCCAAGATTCCATTGTGCCCTCAGAGTGTGCTAAATCAGTGTATTATTTTGAAAATATGACTGTGATTCTTTTTCTTCACATTTCCACTGCAAGCACACAAATATGCCAAACTTCAGCAAAAGGTAGTCCCCTATGCAAAAGTGGTGGCCGGTGCCTCAATGAGTCCTGGAAGGGTCACAACCTTGTTCAAAACAAGAAAGTCTTCAGGGCCTTTAGACAGACCGGCTAGTAAGAAAGGGGTTCCATAAAGGGGCAAAGCAGGTGTGTTTTACAAAATGTAGCACCAAAAGAACCCTAATGCATTTTTGTCTCAAGCATCGTGTTCCTCCAGCATCTAGTAAGGGCTATAAAAAATGTAAAGCACTAGTTAGATAGACGGTTACAATCACAAGGTTGTAAAGAGCCGTTCAGTTTTTTTTTACGAATGTGTATTTTATTTTTGTTTCCATCATAGAGCCAACAAAAAAGACCAGCGCCAGAGTACCATGAAAGATTTAGCTCACTTCGATGCTGCTAAAGGACATCACACTGACCCGTCAAAATGACCCTAGGCCAGAAACTAGTGAGAGATGCCCAGTGCGTCATAACAAGCCATGCACGGACTCTGCAAATGCAGACCTTAGAGACTCTTTTTTCTCTAACCCCTACACTGCTTTACCACCAAACCCCACAACCAGTACAGCGAACACGCATACAGGGAGGCCATTTTTGGCTAGGGGTGTAGACCTCAAAGGGTGCAGACTTCCAGCCGCAGACACACAATAGCCAGGGTGATGTAAAAACCAAGAAGTAGATCTCACACTAAACAAATCAAAATCAAGTTGCCTTTTCTTTAGGCCTAAGCGATACAAAAGGGGATGATGGACGGAACGTTTGAGCCAATCAAACACTCACCCCCAGTCAACTGATCTGGGTTTAATCCATCATCATTCTTTAGCTCACTCCACCACCCCAGTTCAGACATGGTCATATGCAAATCAGTCTGACCCTGTGCCTCATGGGAACAGTCCAGCCCAAACTGCCAAGCCATGTCATCCCCTTTTGTATCGCTTTGTTCGCCCTAAGTTGGCGGGGGTATGCCCAGACGTGGGTCCCTTGCTCACTTTGCCACTGGATTCAAGCAAGCCTGGCTGATGACGGCTGGAATGCCAGAAACCGGTCCTAGGATGCTTGTTTCCGGTCCAGGGAAGACATGGCTTGGCAGTTCGGGCTGGACTGTTCCCATGAGGCACAGGGTCAGACTGATTTGCATATGGCCATGTCTGAACTGGGTTGGTGGAGTGAGCTAAAGAATGATGATGGATTAAACCCAGATCAGTTGACTGGGGGTGAGTGTTTGATTGGCTCAAACGTTCCGTCCATCATCCCCTTTTGTATCGTTTTCTTTAGGCCTAGGCAGAGTCCGCAGAGTTCCGCTATGCGGAACTTCGCAGAGTGACCAAAAAACCCTGCTGTGATATGTGGAGTTCCGCAAGCGGCGGAGTATGTTAGGTCACGGCGTTTGCGCTGATTTTTAGCGCCGGTTGTTGTCCCATGCTGGAAAATCAGTGTGAACGGCACCATGCGCAGCACATGAGGGTGCTGCTTCTTTCTACCTCTTGAATAGATGTTCTACTCAAGAGGCAGATTCCTCAACACGAATGGAAGGTTTCTCAACGCGAGCGGTTGCGACCATCCATGACTGCCAGCATTGAGAAATCTCATTGGGAGGTGGTCTAGCTTTGGATTTTCCTCGCTCGTCAACTTAATGTTGGTGAGCGTGAGCAAGGAAAAAACTCTGCTCTGCGTTTTTTGGAATGCCGCGTGCGCTGCAGAGTATGGAAAACTACGCAAACTCCGTGAACAGAGTTTAGTTCACCGCCCAGGCCTACTTTTCTTAAAGAAGAAGAAGAAGCCCACAGTCCCGGACCTACAAACCGTCCCTTTAGATCTATCTTAAAAACACAGTTACCACGCAGCCATGTCCCCATAATCTTCATGCAGGTAAATCTTCACCATCTGAGAGGGTTAATGTCTATGTGCTCCCCAGAGGATCCCCAAAACTGACTATAAATATCTTACATGGCCTTTGGGACAAATGGCTTGAAAACAATGATACAAAACCAAACACACCTATAAAAATCACACGTACTCTATTTGACTAAGGGCTTGAAAATGATCAACCAGACCAGGACTCATATTCTGCATATATAGGGCTTCTCAGGGGGCTAACTGGTAAGCCAAAACTGCATGTAAAAATCTCATAAACCCTAGTTGATGAAGGGCTTGAAAACAATGATTCCCAAATGGACACATCTTATGTAGGTACAGGGTTTCTCAAAGGCCTGACAGGGGTGCCATCAAGTTTTGAAACACCAGCCAGCACCGCAGCCACTCACAGTGTTCCTTCTAATGTAGACCCCGAGGGTAAGCAGCCACCTGTTCCCAGCACCAGCACTTCCTACACCTCTACTGCGCAGAGCTATTATGACCAAAATTGAAATTCTATACACACAACAGAAGAAAGGGAGAGACAGGTACTTCTCTTCCTTCAGTCCTCCATACTAGCAATACATATCACACCCAAGAGAAAGGAAGGGGGCATCGGAGGGCAGCGGGTGGCTAAGAGGCAGCATTCTACCCTTGACAAAAGTGTGACTATAGGGTGGTGCTCCCAACTGTACTCCAGTTTTAGAAGAAATTTGATGAAATTCGGGGTGTTTCTGAGGAAATTGTCAACAGTAGCAAGTACAGTCATAATGTGATTCCCCACCCCCATTTACAAAAAGTATATTTTTTAAAAAGGGAGGGAGAAAAAAGGCATAGGAGAGTGGGATCCTTATCCTGCCAAAGGCCTACAACCTCACTGGGCGATTTGGGGGGCTAATACATGTTGATGATGAACACAGCATACAGGGGGGATGGGTACTAAAAGTCAAAGTATACCCCTGATAACCAATTTTTAATCCTGCCAAGATAGGTCCGGAATAAAATTGAGTGCATACTTCATGAGGTAGTTTTTTGGAATTTTTTGTTTGCGTATGGAGGATCCTAGGTTCTGATGGGCAATTTTTGACCCTAAAAAAAATATTTTTTGCGCTCTACTCTGAACGTTGGTCTGTGCCAGAGTGTCAAAGCGTGCCCTATGATGAAGCATGACACGATTGAGTGTGTGAGGGCAGTTTTTATACCATGAAGGGTTTTCCTTATGGTAATTAGGCGACTTCTAGATATACAACATTTAAATTCAGCATATCCTATGTCAAGGGCTACACCTCCAGGCACATACGATTCCACCAGCCCTGCGTCAAGTGTAAAACTTCCATCACCCACCTCAACATACCCCAACAGCAGTACAGGATGGAGCAGGTGTAATAATCCGAGTTCTGAAACAGAGTATAGTGGCGAGGCATCCTTAGGCGCAGCTGGGCAGATACTCCGCTGGGTGTTCGGATTGGGAACCGCTTTTTTTGATCTCCCCAATTCCAAACCTTCAGAACGTTGTTAGTGAGGGTAGCCAGAGAGCAGTGCTCAGGGAGATTCAAGGTAATATACGCCCCACCCATACTGTCACAGATAATGCCCTGGAATGTGGATTTTTAGCCCAATAAAGCTGTACTAGGGTCATATGTGAAAGACATGTACCAGGATGTCAGAAAACTGAAATCCAATCTGAACTCGAAGACCATAAAACTGTGGAAGACAGAAAGCGAGAACTGAACCTTGAGGGATTACAGAGGGAGATAATCTAGAAGGTACAAAGGTGTAGAAGAGAGGTGTTACAATCTTGCGAATTAGCCATTGTAGATGTAGAGGTTATTTAATGTTGACGAGGTCTGTTATGCTCCTTAAAGAGCGGGGGTTCCAGCTTTGTTAATAACTCAGTCCAAAGTTCCAAATATAAAAAGAAGGTACAAGACATCCTTACTAAAGCGCGATGGTTCTTACAAGTCCACGCGGCCAAAGAGAAGTTAGAACCCTGCAGACAGGGCCTAAAAGTTCCAAATTAAGCCTGGATGGAAGTGACAAAAAAACTCTGCTGCGCTACGCGGAGTTTCGCAAGTGGCGGAGTGCGTTAGGGTCATGCTGTTTGCGGTGGTTTTCAGTGCCAGGTGTTTGGCACGCACTGGAAAATCATCGCGTGTGGCACCATGCACAGCGCAAAAAGGCACTGCTTTCTTTTTGCTGCCTCGAGTAGATTTTCTACCCAAGCGGCAGCTTTCTCAACGAGAATGGAAGCTTTCTCAACACAAGCGGTTGAGAGCATACGTGACCACTTGCATTAAGAAGTCTGACCGCCCGCGTTGAGAAATCTCGCCAGGAGGTTGATTTTCCTTGCTCGCGCTCGCCAACTAGACGTTGACGAGCACAAGCGTGGAAAAATCTCACCGAGAGGTGCATTTTCCTCACTTGCTCTCGCCAACTTGACTTTGACGAGCGCGAGCGAGGAAAAAAACTCTGCTCCGCGAAGACTCCGTGAGCTCCGCGGAACGTTTAGTGCAGAAAACTCTGCAAACTCTGTTAGCGGAGCGGGGTTCACCGCCCAGGGTAATTTTCAAATACCATAACAGCGCATCCTAAAATGGAACGGATTAGAACCCCAAACACAAATTTAGGAGAGGGCCGCAGGTGCTCAAGGCATTTCAAGCACTCACGGGGCAAAGCTGAGAGACTCGGATACACTAAACACAAAGACAGTCTCGAAGTAAAGGCTGTAGCAAGGGAATCGGGGGAGGCATCTTCAGCAAATACTCCTGAGACCGTTCAAACAGGCTCTGGGGGCTGCCTAAAAACAGGTGGGTTGGTAAGAAACAAAAGTGGGCTAATAGTGCTAAGCAGCGTAGACTTCAGTAAATTAAAGAAAGCCAGAATTTGTGCTACAATGAGGCTTAAGAATACACTGTCTCATGATCAGAGTTAGCACCCTAAAAATGATTCACCAGAAAGCTCAACATCCAACACAAACCACCAATCTGAGGATTCAGAGATGGTGTTTTTAGAGAGCGTCAGAAGGTAAAGGCGAATTGTAAAGAGATTCAATGCTACTTAGTATTACAAAGAATTCAGATTTGGTAACTTAGAGCACATAAGTTCATTGATCATGGGCTTTTAGCTAATCACCAGGCCGTACAAACGCTTGTTACACAACGTGGAGCAGAATGATTTCTTTCAGGTCTGCTTCCACGCGTAGGGTATTTATAGACCCCTAATTCAGCAGATGAATGCCCCATGATGTGTTTGATGCTGTGGAATGATCAGAAAACCTCTCTAAACTTTTCCAGAGTAAAGCAGAAATAAAAGCATTTGGGACCTTCAGAATAGTTGCCCTCGTTGTTTGGGGTTTTGAGGGGGGCATTTCCAGACCTTTAAAGAGTATATTTTACAGTAAAGTCATTGAAAAAAGCAGCGGTGGTTGCTCAACTTTAACACTGGTACAAGCAACACGTGTCTGGCGGCTAGCATCGCTTGGCTACTAATGGATCGCAGCACTACCGACACAGTCGTCCTGTCTAGAGTGTTGAATCCCATGCTGCACCTGAAATACCTCCCAGCAGACTGGTAGGCTGTGGAGAACTGGATCTTTTTGCTGTCATAGTAAATTTCTTTAATACAGCAGATTGTGGAAGTACTGCACTTCCGGAGAGCCTGTGAAAAGTAAGACAGTTTACATTCACTGTCATGAAAATCACTTTTATGGTATCTTGAACCTGAAGGGTTTTCTAGGAGACAAGTATGTGTGCACCCATTGCACTCACATCTACAACACACATACAGCTCATCAGTGTGAAATACATGGTAAAATGTGTCAAAGGGATGGTTGCATCATAGTCGCGGATCAGAAGGTGAGATGTCCTAGATGTAATCTATTCTGCTGTTCATAAAACTGCTTGAGCATACACACTGGAGTTATTCAGTGCATCCCTAAAACAAACTGTGTGGGATGTGGGCATTACACAGCGGCCAATCATGAATACAAAGGTATGAAATGCCACCGATGTAAGGCGTCTTTTCTTCCGGGAACAGAACACTTGAGTTACATGACTAAAGGCTGGCCCCAGACCAAAACAGAAGACTACATAGTGTTCAATATAGAGTGTACCCAAGAGACTAGAGTGCACCACCCTAACTATATTTTTGTGCACCATCTAACTTCCCATGAAAACTGGGAGTCTGAAGGTCCTTCTTGTGGGAACAAATTCCTTAGCACATTCATGCAGACAAAATTCAAAGGGTATACCCAAATGTCCCATAACTCAAAAGCATATGACTCGTTCTTTATTTTGCAAAATATGATTAGTGAAAAGATGTCTGTAGAACTCATCACCCATGGCTCCAAACTGATGCTGCTTATGGCTGTACCTTTACATATAAGGTTCATAGATACTTTGAATTTTATACCCATGAAATTGAGCAAGTTGCCAAAAACCTTTAGTTGAAAAGGTTATTTCCCCCACTTTTTTAACACCTGGGTGAATCAGAATTATGAGGGTCCTGTGCCTCTGTCTGACAACTACGGTGTTGAGTAAATGTTGCTGGAGGAGAAAGACAGTTTACTACAGTGGTATGGGGAAAACCGCGAAAAGAAGTTTCATTTTCAAACTGAGTAATGATCTTGAGAAAAGCTTGTGTTGTTGTAGAGATGACAAAACAAGAAAAGGTTCTGAAACCCAATACCTCCAAGATGACAAATAGATAGAGTACATTGACTCTTTTCAACACGTCACACTGGCTTCTATGTGTTTGTCTATCTACAAGCACATGTTTTACAACCTGAAAGCATAGCTCTAGTGCTGCCCGACCTCTATAATGGTAAACAAAAGCTTTATTCTACCCCCTCTATTCAATGGCTCATGTTAATCTCTGGCAAAAATAACATTCCTAAGCAACTAAGGACTATATGAAACTCAAGTCCTGTACATAATCAATAATATAAACACAGACTCAGTGTACTACCAGAATCAGTTAAAATATTTCATTTTATTCATACACAATTAAAAATTATAGCATAAACACACATGATCAAACATAAATAACATCACATATAGTACAAAAACATGGACATGAAATTAATCAGTAAAAATACCACCACACAACACATAACTAGACATTATTCCAGACAAATTCAATATTCATGTGGTAAAAACCACACGTGGCTGTATTGGGAAATATATGTTATTAGTTCAAAACAATAATAATAATGTGGTATGAACCACAAGTGGCTGAACTTTATAAATGTATATTATTTGTTCTACGCGCGTTTCGGCGTATACAACGCCTTCTTCAGGAAAAGCCACATAAAGATCTGTAATAGAAGAGAAAAGTACACTTCATATAGTCCTTAGTTGCTTAGGAATGTTATTTTTGCAAGAATTGTTTCCCTGTCCTAGGAACTTCTAGAAATCTCAGGGGGTCCTTGATTTTGTTCATGTTAATCTCTGACAAGGAAAACATCTTCATCCAACACACCTTGCAGGGTGGTGAATATCCTGTGGGGCCTTATTTCCTAGATGAGTACGCTGTAATTAACGGTGTCCCAACAGCCTTTGAATACAACGGTTGGGTTCACCACATTTGTCTACATTGCTAGAAACCCCACAGTTTAATAAGCTGTTGGGTACCTAATTTTAACACTTGAACAGGGATACTCTCTTAAAGGCGCAATATGTTGAAAAATGTGGTTTTGTTCTGAGATCCCTCTGGCAGCATGAGTGGCTAGATATGTTAACATCAGATGCGGAACTCTGTACCTTCATTAAGAACAATGAGTTGTGCCAACCTTTGGAGCCTCACAATGCCTTATTTGGGGTTCATACAAACTGTGGTGCAGGGCCCTGAGAGAGGGTGAGAAAATACATTACTACGATTTCAGGAATCTGTATCCATTTGTGAACAAGATGGCGTTATACCCCTGCATCATATATAGGGACTTTAAAGCCATAGACAAATACTTTGGGTTAGTTAAATGTCAAGTCTATCCACCTCAGAGGCTTTAGTTCCCCGTACTACCATACAGAGTCGATGTTAAGCTAATGTTCCCCGTGTCAAATTTGTGCTGAAATTAAAGAGACTAGTGAGTGCAAACACACTGACGAGAAAAGGGTGCTCATCGGGACCTGGTGTAGCATTGAGGTACAGGCGGCCCTAGAGAAAGGATATCGACTTGGAAAAATACATGAATTTTGGCCCTTTGAGAGGACCGCTACCGAACTCTTTTCTGAGTATTTTAACTTATTTCTCAGAGACAAGCAGAAGGCTCGTGATTTCCAGAATGGTGTATTAACAAGGCTTCAAATCAAAAATACATTGATGATTACTATGCACACAAGGGTATATGCTTGAGACCTGAGTTCATTGAAGTCAATCCCGCCAGACAACAGCTAGCCAAGCTGCGCCTCAATTCCTTATGGGGAAAATTTGCACAGTGTACAAACTTGTCAAATACGAGCATCATCACAGATCCTGACAAACTATTTAAATATCTTTTTGTGCCATGTTACGAGGTGTCAAACTGCAAATTTATCGATGATGAAACTGCATCGCTTTGTTGGAAATGCACAAAAGAGTACCCCATAACTTGTAACAATATAAACATCTTCATAGCCTGTTTCACAACTGCTCACACTCGTTTAGAGCTTTACAATGTGATAGATAAACTTCAGGAACGGTGTCCGTATCACAATACCTACTCTGTTATTTTGTGAGCAAATTAGGGGATGAAGGTCCCCAACTCAGTGATTATCTAGGCGATTTGACCAACGAGCTAGAAAAGAATGAGTACACAGTTGAGTTCATGTTATCAGGTCCCAAAACCTATTCTTACAGAACTTCCAACAATGCAGTATGTATGAATGTCAAGCAACTTGAGACCCTCACGGGTAAGTAGTGCGCTTTACAAATGTATTGATTGATTGATTGATTGAAAGGCATCACCTTAAATATAAACAACAGTGTCAAAATCAATTTTGACAGTCTAAAGGATCTGGCAAACGAATACTCTATCTCAAGCGACCCTGAAAATGATAAAACCATTGTTGTAAAACACCTAGCATAGCTCGCTCCAAAAAATGGTGGAAAATTACAACCCATCCATTGTATAAAACCTTGCAAGCAGTATTTGATAAAAGGTTCCTGGCTGAAAACTAGAAAACCCTACCATACGGCTATTGAAGGTAAGTTTGATCTAAAGACGAACACCGTTGATGAGGTCTGAAAAGGTCTGAATGTATTTGCCCGAGGAGGTCAAACTGTGATTGTTACCATCCAGCTCCTTGTCTTAAAAATGTGCATAAGTGTCCTTGTAGAAGAGCCCAGCTGAAAGCTGTGGACTTGATTCACAAAGGGCCTCTGCACGCATGGCGGAGTCTCTGCACTTGCGGTGGATTCTCCTCAATGAGAACAGTCATTGCAGAGATTCCGCTCCGAATGCTGAGACTCCCCCACGACTGTGGGGTCTTTGACACAAGTACGGAGGCCCTTCGTGAATAAGGCCCTTTGTGTCCAGGGCGTTGTGGCTGTAATTTAGAATACTCTCAATGTAGGCTCTGTAGGCATACATGTTATCACTTTGTGTGATGAGTCGATTGCCAAGGGTAATGTCCACCTGATTAAACATGGTTATGATGGGGTAAGCTATAATCACCACATTAGCGGCATACTCCTCTCGTATCAAACATTCACTCTAACATCATGCTGTACAACTGGGACAAAACATACAAGGACAATATACAATGACAAAAAACAAGAAATAATCTGCTCTTTTCACATTTACGATACATATTTCATCTTCAGAATCTACTTTGTTTACATACACATGATATAGTCATAAATGGCTAAGAGCCGAATTCTGTGCAGTGATTGAGAAGCTAATTCATTTTGACAACTCTCAGTGGCTGAAAAAAGTATAGTCTATACGCGCGTTTCGGCACTGGAGTGCCTTCATCAGGAAAAGCCACAAATTACAATATCATGATTCCTGCAAATAGAAAAAATATATATATTTATATATATGACAAAGGAGAAGAGCCCACAGCTTCGGCGTCATTTCAAGGCTGACATCTTTATTGTGTCTCAGAAACGTGGCAGCAAACAACTCTTAAATACCTTACTAGGTTCAGCGCGCAGCGCCTTGTTCACAGGTGAGTTGAAATTCAAAAATCCCAGTGGTCATGTGGCCTAACCTTTCAACCACAGTTCCCAGAATGCATTATTATGCAGATTTCCAGCCTGGCTCGACATCGTACCTTTAATAGCATTAGTATCTTTTCATTTCTGTCAAAGTCCAGTATATTTTTGCTCTTTTTATGCGATGCATTGCAGGAAAGTTTTTGTAACAGCACAGTGCTCCTCGCTGCCACGTTATAATTACTGCTTTGAATTGAAGCACGGAGACTGCTGAAAAGAGGTAAGACCTCCTTTGTTCCCTTTCACTCCAGCCACTCAAATAGTCACGGCAATCCCTTTTCAACTGCAGTGGTCGGAGAGCGAGTCATGCCCCCTCCATAAAATACACAAAATTTCCTCCACTTTGCCGGGGGCTGCCAACTCTGCAGGGCGGGCTCTCATTTATCAGGAATGGAGAATCCTGGTTGCTAAACACGACAAAGGAGAAGAGCCCACAGCTTCGGCGTCATTTCAAGGCTGACATCTTTATTGTGTCTCAGAAACGTGGCAGCAAACAACTCTTAAATACCTTACTAGTTTCGGCGCGCAGCGCCTTGTTCACAGGTGAGTTGAAATTCTAAAATCCCAATGGTCATGTGGCCTAACCTTTCAACCACAGTTCCCAGAATGCATTATTATGCAGATTTCCAGCCTGGCTCGACATCGTACCTTTAATAGCATTAGAGGCTTTTCATTTCTGTCAAAGTCCAGTATATTTTTGCTCTTTTCATGCGATGCATTGCAGGAAAGTTTTTGTAACAGCACAGTGCTCCTCGCTGCCACGTTATAATTACTGCTTTGAATTGAAGCACAGAGACTGCTGAAAAGAGGTAAGACCTCCTTTGTTCCCTTTCACTCCAGCCACTCAAATAGTCACAGCAATCCCTTTTCAACTGCAGTGGTCGGAGAGCGAGTCATGCCCCCTCCATAAAAAACACAAAATTTCCTCCACTTTGCCGGGGGCCGCCAACTCTGCAGGGCGGGCTGTCATTTATCAGGAATGGAGAATCCTGGTTGCTAAACACGACAAAGGAGAAGAGCCCACAGCTTCGGCGTCATTTCAACGCTGACATCTTTATTATGTCTCAGAAACGTGGCAGCAAACAACTCTTAAATACCTTACTAGTCTCGGCGCACAGTGCCTTGTTCACAGGTGAGTTGAAATTCTAAAATCCCAGTGGTCATGTGGCCTAACCTTTCAACCACAGTTCCCAGAATGCATTATTATGCAGATTTCCAGCCTGGCTCGACATCGTACCTTTAATAGCATTAGTAGCTTTTCATTTCTGTCAAAGTCCAGTATATTTTTGCTCTTTTTATGCGATGCATTGCAGGAAAGTTTTTGTAACAGCACAGTGCTCCTCGCTGCCACGTTATAATTACTGCTTTGAATTGAAGCACGGAGACTGCTGAAAAGAGGTAAGACCTCCTTTGTTCCCTTTCACTCCAGCCACTCAAATAGTCACGGCAATCCCTTTTCAACTGCAGTGGTCGGAGAGCGAGTCATGCCCCCTCCATAAAATACACAAAATTTCCTCCACTTTGCCGGGAGCCACCAACTCTGCAGGGCGGGCTCTCATTTATCAGGAATGGAGAATCCTGGTTGCTAAACACGACAAAGGAGAAGAGCCCACAGCTTCAGCGTCATTTCAAGGCTGACATCTTTATTGTGTCTCAGAAACGTGGCAGCAAACAACTCTTAAATACCTTACTAGTTTTGGCGCGCAGCGCCTTGTTCACAGGTGAGTTGAAATTCTAAAATCCCAGTGGTCATGTGGCCTAACCTTTCAACCACAGTTCCCAGAATGCATTATTATGCAGATTTCCAGCCTGGCTCGACTTCGTACCTTTAATAGCATTAGTAGCTTTTCATTTCTGTCAAAGTCCAGTATATTTTTGCTCTTTTTATGCGATGCATTGCAGGAAAGTTTTTGTAACAGCACAGTGCTCCTCGCTGCCACGTTATAATTACTGCTTTGAATTGAAGCACGGAGACTGCTGAAAAGAGGTAAGACCTCCTTTGTTCCCTTTCACTCCAGCCACTCAAATAGTCACGGCAATCCCTTTTCAACGGCAGTGGTCGGAGAGCGAGTCATGCCCCCACCATAAAATACACAAAATTTCCTCCACTTTGCCGGGTGCCGCCAACTCTGCAGGGCGGGCACTCATTTATCAGGAATGGAGAATCCTGGTTGCTAAACATGACAAAGGAGAAGAGCCCACAGCTTCGGCGTCATTTCAAGGCTGACACCTTTATTGTGTCTCAGAAACGTGGCAGCAAACAACTCTTAAAAACCTTACTAGTTTCGGCGCGCTGCGCCTTGTTCACAGGTGAGTTGAAATTCTAAAATCCCAGTGGTCATGTGGCCTAACCTTTCAACCACAGTTCCCAGAATGCATTATTATGCAGATTTCCAGCCTGGCTCGACATCGTACCTTTAATAGCATTAGAGGGTTTTCATTTCTGTCAAAGTCCAGTATATTTTTGCTCTTTTTATGCGATGCCTTGCAGGAAAGTTTTTGTAACAGCACAGTGCTCCTCGCTGCCACGTTATAATTACTGCTTTGAATTGAAGCACGGAGACTGCTGAAAAGAGGTAAGACCTCCTTTGTTCCCTTTCACTCAAGCCACTCAAATAGTCACGGCAATCCCTTTTCAACTGCAGTGGTCGGAGAGCGAGTAATGCCCCCTCAATAAAATACACAAAATTTCCTCCACTTTGCCGGGGGCCGCCAACTCTGCAGGGCTGGCTCTCATTTATCAGGAATGGAGAATCCTGGTTGCTAAACACAACAAGGGGGAAGAGCCCACAGCTTCGGCGTCATTTCAAGGCTGACATCTTTATTGTGTCTCAGAAACGTGGCAGCAAACAACTCTTAAATACCTTACTAGTTTCGGCGCGCAGCGCCTTGTTCACAGGTGAGTTGAAATTCTAAAATCCCAGTGGTCATGTGGCCTAACCTTTCAACCACAGTTCCCAGAATGCTTTATTATGCAGATTTCCAGCCTGGCTCGACATCGTACCTTTAATAGCATTAGTAGCTTTTCATTTCTGTCAAAGTCCAGTATATTTTTGCTCTTTTTATGCGATACATTGCAGGAAAGTTTTTGTAACAGCACAGTGCTCCTCGCTGCCACGTTATAATTACTGCTTTGAATTGAAGCACGGAGACTGCTGAAAAGAGGTAAGACCTCCTTTGTTCCCTTTCACTCCAGCCACTCAAATAGTCACGGCAATCCCTTTTCAACTGCAGTGGTCGGAGAGCGAGTCATGCCCCCTCCATAAAATACACAAAATTTCCTCCACTTTGCCGGGGGCCGCCAACTCTGCAGGGCGGGCTCTCATTTATCAGGAATGGAGAATCCTGGTTGCTAAACACGACAAAGGAGAAGAGCCCACAGCTTCGGCGTCATTTCAAGGCTGACATCTTTATTGTGTCTCAGAAACGTGGCAGCAAACAACTCTTAAATACCTTACTAGTTTCGGCGCGCAGTGCCTTGTTCACAGGTGAGTTGAAATTCTAATATCCCAGTGGTCATGTGGCCTAACCTTTCAACCACAGTTCCCACAATGCATTATTATGCAGATTTCCAGCCTGGCTCGACATCGTACCTTTAATAGCATTAGAGGCTTTTCATTTCTGTCAAAGTCCAGTATATTTTTGCTCTTTTTATGCGATGCATTGCAGGAAAGTTTTTGTAACAGCACAGTGCTCCTCGCTGCCACGTTATAATTACTGCTTTGAATTGAAGCACGGAGACTGCTGAAAAGAGGTAAGACCTCCTATGTTCCCTTTCACTCCAGCCACTCAAATAGTCACGGCAATCCCTTTTCAACTGCAGTGGTCGGAGAGCGAGTCATGCCCCTTCAATAAAATACACAAAATTTCCTCCACTTTGCCGGCGGCCGCCAACTCTGCAGGGCGGGCTCTCATTTATCAGGAATGGAGAATCCTGGTTGCTAAACACGACAAGGGAGAAGAGCCCACAGCTTCAGGCGTCATTTCAAGGCTGACATCTTTATTGTGTCTCAGAAACGTGGCAGCAAACAACTCTTAAATACCTTACTAGTTTCGGCTCGCAGCGCCTTGTTCACAGGTGAGTTGAAATTCTAAAATCCCAGTGGTCATGTAGCCTAACCTTTCAACCACAGTTCCCAGAATGCATTATTATGCAGATTTCCAGCCTGGCTTGACATCGTACCTTTAATAGCATTAGTAGCTTTTCATTTCTGTCAAAGTCCAGTATATTTTTGCTCTTTTTATGCGATGCATTGCAGGAATGTTTTTGTAACAGCACAGTGCTCCTCGCTGCCACGTTATAATTACTGCTTTGAATTGAAGCACAGAGACTGCTGAAAAGAGGTAAGACCTCCTTTGTTCCCTTTCACTCCAGCCACTCAAATAGTCACAGCAATCCCTTTTCAACTGCAGTGGTCGGAGAGCGAGTAATGCCCCCTCCATAAAATACACAAAATTTCCTCCACTTTGCCGGGGGCCGCCAACTCTGCAGGGCGGGCTGTCATTTATCAGGAATGGAGAATCCTGGTTGCTAAACACGACAAAGGAGAAGAGCCCACAGCTTCGGTGTCATTTCAACGCTGACATCTTTATTATGTCTCAGAAACGTGGCAGCAAACAACTCTTAAATACCTTACTAGTCTCGGCGCGCAGTGCCTTGTTCACAGGTGAGTTGAAATTCTAAAATCCCAGTGGTCATGTGGCCTAACCTTTCAACCACAGTTCCCAGAATGCATTATTATGCAGATTTCCAGCCTGGCTCGACATCGTACCTTTAATAGCATTAGTAGCTTTTCATTTCTGTCAAAGTCCAGTATATTTTTGCTCTTTTTATGCGATGCATTGCAGGAAAGTTTTTGTAACAGCACAGTGCTCCTCGCTGCCACGTTATAATTACTGCTTTGAATTGAAGCACGGAGACTGCTGAAAAGAGGTAAGACCTCCTATGTTCCCTTTCACTCCAGCCACTCAAATAGTCACGGCAATCCCTTTTCAACTGCAGTGGTCGGAGAGCGAGTCATGCCCCCTCAATAAAATACACAAAATTTCCTCCACTTTGCCGGGGGCCGCCAACTCTGCAGGGCGGGCTCTCATTTATCAGGAATGGAGAATCCTGGTTGCTAAACACGACAAGGGAGAAGAGCCCACAGCTTCGGCGTCATTTCAAGGCTGACATCTTTATTGTGTCTCAGAAACGTGGCAGCAAACAACTCTTAAATACCTTACTAGTTTCGGCTCGCAGCGCCTTGTTCACAGGTGAGTTGAAATTCTAAAATCCCAGTGGTCATGTAGCCTAACCTTTCAACCACAGTTCCCAGAATGCATTATTATGCAGATTTCCAGCCTGGCTTGACATCGTACCTTTAATAGCATTAGTAGCTTTTCATTTCTGTCAAAGTCCAGTATATTTTTGCTCTTTTTATGCGATGCATTGCAGGAATGTTTTTGTAACAGCACAGTGCTCCTCGCTGCCACGTTATAATTACTGCTTTGAATTGAAGCACAGAGACTGCTGAAAAGAGGTAAGACCTCCTTTGTTCCCTTTCACTCCAGCCACTCAAATAGTCACAGCAATCCCTTTTCAACTGCAGTGGTCGGAGAGCGAGTCATGCCCCCTCCATAAAATACACAAAATTTCCTCCACTTTGCCGGGGGCCGCCAACTCTGCAGGGCGGGCTGTCATTTATCAGGAATGGAGAATCCTGGTTGCTAAACACGACAAAGGAGAAGAGCCCACAGCTTCGAGCGTCATTTCAACGCTGACATCTTTATTATGTCTCAGAAACGTGGCAGCAAACAACTCTTAAATACCTTACTAGTCTCGGCGCGCAGTGCCTTGTTCACAGGTGAGTTGAAATTCTAAAATCCCAGTGGTCATGTGGCCTAACCTTTCAACCACAGTTCCCAGAATGCATTATTATGCAGATTTCCAGCCTGGCTCGACATCGTACCTTTAATAGCATTAGTAGCTTTTCATTTCTGTCAAAGTCCAGTATATTTTTGCTCTTTTTATGCGATGCATTGCAGGAAAGTTTTTGTAACAGCACAGTGCTCCTCGCTGCCATGTTATAATTACTGCTTTGAATTGAAGCACGGAGACTGCTGAAAAGAGGTAAGACCTCCTTTGTTCCCTTTCACTCCAGCCACTCAAATAGTCACGGCAATCCCTTTTCAACTGCAGTGGTCGGAGAGCGAGTCATGCCCCCTCCATAAAATACACAAAATTTCCTCCACTTTGCCGGGAGCCACCAACTCTGCAGGGCGGGCTCTCATTTATCAGGAATGGAGAATCCTGGTTGCTAAACACGACAAAGGAGAAGAGCCCACAGCTTCAGCGTCATTTCAAGGCTGACATCTTTATTGTGTCTCAGAAACTTGGCAGCAAACAACTCTTAAATACCTTACTAGTTTCGGCGCGCAGCGCCTTGTTCACAGGTGAGTTGAAATTCTAAAATCCCAGTGGTCATGTGGCCTAACCTTTCAACCACAGTTCCCAGAATGCATTATTAGGCAGATTTCCAGCCTGGCTCGACTTCGTACCTTTAATAGCATTAGTAGCTTTTCATTTCTGTCAAAGTCCAGTATATTTTTGCTCTTTTTATGCGATGCATTGCAGGAAAGTTTTTGTAACAGCACAGTGCTCCTCGCTGCCACGTTATAATTACTGCTTTGAATTGAAGCACGGAGACTGCTGAAAAGAGGTAAGACCTCCTTTGTTCCCTTTCACTCCAGCCACTCAAATAGTCACGGCAATCCCTTTTCAACGGCAGTGGTCGGAGAGCGAGTCATGCCCCCTCCATAAAATACACAAAATTTCCTCCACTTTGCCGGGTGCCGCCAACTCTGCAGGGCGGGCTCTCATTTATCAGGAATGGAGAATCCTGGTTGCTAAACATGACAAAGGAGAAGAGCCCACAGCTCAGGCGTCATTTCAAGGCTGAGACCTTTATTGTGTCTCAGAAACGTGGCAGCAAACAACTCTTAAAAACCTTACTAGTTTCGGCGCGCTGCGCCTTGTTCACAGAGTGAGTTGAAATTCTAAAATCCCAGTGGTCATGTGGCCTAACCTTTCAACCACAGTTCCCAGAATGCATTATTATGCAGATTTCCAGCCTGGCTCGACATCGTACCTTTAATAGCATTAGAGGGTTTTCATTTCTGTCAAAGTCCAGTATATTTTTGCTCTTTTTATGCGATGCATTGCTGGAAAGTTTTTGTAACAGCACAGTGCTCCTCGCTGCCACGTTATAATTACTGCTTTGAATTGAAGCACGGAGACTGCTGAAAAGAGGTAAGACCTCCTTTGTTCCCTTTCACTCAAGCCACTCAAATAGTCACAGCAATCCCTTTTCAACTGCAGTGGTCGGAGAGCGAGTAATACCCCCTCAATAAAATACACAAAATTTCCTCCACTTTGCCGGGGGCCGCCAACTCTGCAGGGCTGGCTCTCATTTATCAGGAATGGAGAATCCTGGTTGCTAAACACGACAAGGGGGAAGAGCCCACAGCTTCGGCGTCATTTCAAGGCTGACATCTTTATTGTGTCTCAGAAACGTGGCAGCAAACAACTCTTAAATACCTTACTAGTTTCGGCGCGCAGCGCCTTGTTCACAGGTGAGTTGAAATTCTAAAATCCCAGTGGTCATGTGGCCTAACCTTTCAACCACAGTTCCCAGAATGCTTTATTATGCAGATTTCCAGCATGGCTCGACATCGTACCTTTAATAGCATTAGTAGCTTTTCATTTCTGTCAAAGTCCAGTATATTTTTGTTCTTTTTATGCGATGCATTGCAGGAAAGTTTTTGTAACAGCGCAGTGCTCCTCGCTGCCACGTTATAATTACTGCTTTGAATTGAAGCACGGAGACTGCTGAAAAGAGGTAAGACCTCCTTTGTTCCCTTTCACTCCAGCCACTCAAATAGTCACGGCAATCCCTTTTCAACTGCAGTGGTCGGAGAGCGAGTCATGCCCCCTCCATAAAATACACAAAATTTCCTCCACTTTGCCGGGGGCCGCCAACTCTGCAGGGCGGGCTCTCATTTATCAGGAATGGAGAATCCTGGTTGCTAAACACGACAAAGGAGAAGAGCCCACAGCTTCGGCGTCATTTCAAGGCTGACATCTTTATTGTGTCTCAGAAACGTGGCAGCAAACAACTCTTAAATACCTTACTAGTTTCGGCGCGCAGCGCCTTGTTCACAGGTGAGTTGAAATTCTAATATCCCAGTGGTCATGTGGCCTAACCTTTCAACCACAGTTCCCACAATGCATTATTATGCAGATTTCCAGCCTGGCTCGACATCGTACCTTTAATAGCATTAGAGGCTTTTCATTTCTGTCAAAGTCCAGTATATTTTTGCTCTTTTTATGCGATGCATTGCAGGAAAGTTTTTGTAACAGCACAGTGCTCCTCGCTGCCACGTTATAATTACTGCTTTGAATTGAAGCACGGAGACTGCTGAAAAGAGGTAAGACCTCCTATGTTCCCTTTCACTCCAGCCACTCAAATAGTCACGGCAATCCCTTTTCAACTGCAGTGGTCGGAGAGCGAGTCATGCCCCCTCAATAAAATACACAAAATGTCCTCCACTTTGCCGGGGGCCGCCAACTCTGCAGGGAGGGCTCTCATTTATCAGGAATGGAGAATCCTGGTTGCTAAACATGACAAGGGAGAAGAGCCCACAGCTTCGGCGTCATTTCAAGGCTGACATCTTTATTGTGTCTCAGAAACGTGGCAGCAAACAACTCTTAAATACCCTACTAGTTTCGTCGCGCAGCGCCTTGTTCACAGGTGAGTTGAAATTCTAAAATCCCAGTGGTCATGTAGCCTAACCTTTCAACCACAGTTCCCAGAATGCATTATTATGCAGATTTCCAGCCTGGCTCGACATTGTACCTTTAATAGCATTAGTAGCTTTTCATTTCTGTCAAAGTCCAGTATATTTTTGCTCTTTTTATGCGATGCATTGCAGGAAAGTTTTTGTAACAGCACAGTGCTCCTCGCTGCCACGTTATAATTACTGCTTTGAATTGAAGCACGGAGACTGCTGAAAAGAGGTAAGACCTCCTTTGTTCCCTTTCACTCCAGCCACTCAAATAGTCACGGCAATCCCTTTTCAACTGCAGTGGTCGGAGAGCGAGTCATGCCCCCTCCATAAAATACACAAAATTTCCTCCACTTTGCCGGGGGCCGCCAACTCTGCAGGGCGGGCTCTCATTTATCAGGAATGGAGAATCCTGGTTGCTAAACACCACAAAGGCGCGCCGAAACTAGTAAGGTATTTAAGAGTTGTTTGCTGCCATAGTTAGGACCTATTATCCATAGGAAATCCGTAACATTCTATTCCCAATAACTTTGGCGTCGCTTGATCGAATCAACGCGAAATTTTCAAAACTAGTGGGGCGCTCCGGTGCGCTCCTGTCTTGAAAGTTTCGGGGTGATTCATCAAGCGGGGGCCGAGAAAAAGGGGGTCCCAAAGCGTGTTTTCTCCATGTTAATTCCCTTAGGAAATTTTAGCCACGGCTACAGCCCGAACTGCTGAACGGAATTACACCAAATTTTGCAAAAAGGTAGCGCTTGTTTCAGAAAGCGACCTTTTTTTTAAATGTTGTAAATCCGTTCAGTAGTTGCGGAGAAATTCAAAAAATAAGAGTGAAAAAATCAATTTCCCATAGGAAACTTTATGCAAGGCTACAACAAAAACTGCTGAACGGAATTACACCAAATTTGGCAAAAAGGTAGTGCTTGGTTCAGAAAGCACCCTTTTTAAAAATGGTGTAAATCCGTTCAGTAGTTGCTGAGAAAATCCAAAATAAATGTTTCGATATTTATGGCCGCGGTGGATCCGCGCAACCTCCCGACCTCGAGCTGCATGCTAATTGGCTGTCAACACTCCAAATCAGGAAGTGTTGGCAGCCATCTTGTTCCTCGGTAGAACCGAGGAACAAGAAAGCAGTAAAAAAAGTGCGCAAAACGCAAAAAGGGGGCAGGGTAGAAACACCCTGACCCCTTAGGCCTGCTCAGGGGGTCCTACAAGGACCCCCAGGGCCCAAAAAAAAATATATATATTTTTTTTTAAATGTAAAAAAAAAAAAAAATTGACAAAAACACGCTGGGTGCGCGGATCCTGCCGATAAAAAAAAATCCCCAAATGGGCCAAATCCCGGGGCTTTAAAAAAATGGTGCGGGAGGGCTCTATGCCCTCCCGCAGCCCCAGGGACCGCCACCCCCCAGGGCTTCTTTTTTTTTTTATTGAAATACCTGTGTGGGGGGGCTCGAGCCCCCCCACACGCCCCAGGGACCGCCACCTCCAAAGGGCACTAACATGTAAATTAGGGGGTCCGTTAAGGACCCCCGAGCCCCGGGGACCACCACCTCCCCGGGGCTGTGCATTTGGATGGGAGGGGGGCCGCGCGGCCCCCCTCCTGGAGCCATTGATGGCCCTGGGGACCGCCACCCCCCAGGGCCGGCTCCTGCAGTGTCCCAGGGTACCTACCCCCGGGACACTGTAGTTTGCAATGACAGGACGGGAGCCTCGCGGCTCCCGTCCTGTCATTGCAAACTGCTTTGCTTCATTGAAGCGAGAGCAGGGAAACCTGCTCTCGCTTCAATGAAGCAAAGCAGATTGCTTTTCCACATGGGGAGCTGCATGTCAGCAGCTCCCCATGTGGAAAAGCAATGCCGGCTCCCGCAGGACGCGGGGAGCCGGCTGGGACCGTGGGGGGATTGGGGACCCCCCCACGGTCCCCAACGGAGAGGGTCCGCCCCGGGGGATGGGGTCCCCAGGGCTACAAGTGGCCCGGGAGGGGGGCCCCCTCCTCAGAAAAAAAAGAAAAGAAAAAAAAAAAAGGCCTAAGGAGGGGGGCAAAGCAGCCCCCCTCCTAAAAGTAAAATAAAAAATAAAAAAAAGGCCAGGCCCCGGGGGATGGGGTCCCCGGGGCCAATTATGGCCTCGGGAGGGGGGCCACGCGGCCCCCTTCAAAACTAATAGTTTATTTTTTTAAAAAGGGGTCAGGCCCTGGGGGATGGGGTCCCCAGGGCCAAAATATTAGGAAAAGAAGGGGGGCCACACAGCCCCCCTTCTTAAAAAAAAAAAAAAAAAAAGACCGGCATCGCGCTGGAGGCCACGCCCCCTTCTTGCAGCACTCTGCAAACGCGCCCCCTAGCGCGTTTGCAGAGGGGAAACGAATTCCCCTTGAATACTGGGGGTCCCTGGGGGCCAACTAGCCCACCAGGAACCTCCAGTATGCGCCAGGAGGCTGTGTTGCAGAGAGGTGTACAGAGGCCACGCCCCTTTTTACACCTCTCTGCAACGCAGCTCTGTGGCGCTTTTTTGGAGGTACATGGTGGGCTAGTTGCACCCCATGGACCCTCAGGATTCAAGTGGACTTCATCCCCCAACTTAAAACGCACCACGGGGCGCGTTTGCACAGTGGTGAAGGGAGGGGGCGGGGCTTCAGGTGACATGTGTGCAAACAGGCCCCGTGGCGCGTTTTAAGATGGGGAATTAAATCCACTTCAATCCTGAGGGTCCCTGGGGGCCAACTAGCCCACCAGGTACGTCCAGAAAGCGCCACTGAGCTGCGTTGCAGAGAGGTGCAAAAAGGGGCGTGGCCTCTGAACACCTCTCTGCAAGGCAGCTCCCTGGCGCATACTGGAGGTACAGGGTAGGCTAGTTGGACCCCAGGGACCCTCATGATTCAAGGGGACTTAATCCCCCAACTTAAAACGCGCCACGGGGCGTGTTTGCAGACATGTCACCTCAGGCCCCACCCCTTCCTTCACCATTGTGCAAATATTCCTCTAAAATCAGCCGAACTACGAATTCCGATTTACTCACCTGTTATCAGGAGAGACCTCAGTGCTGCATCTTTGAGCCCAGTACTGATCCTGAAAAGTAATTTTAACCGTACTTACCAACTTGAATTTCCTTCCATAGGATATCATTGCCTGCTTTTTGCTGAAAAAGTTTCTAAGTGTCGATTTTTGAAACTTACAAATATTCCTCTAAAATCAGCAGAACTACGAATTCCGATTTACTCACCTGTTATCAGGAGAGACCTCAGTGCTGCATCTTTGAGCCCAGTACTGATCCTGAAAAGTAATTTTAACCGTACTTACCAGTAACTTGAATTTCCTTCCATAGGATATCATTGCCTGCATTTTGCTGAAAAAGTTTCTGTCGATTTTTGAAACTTACAAATATTCCTCTAAAATCAGCAGAACTACGAATTCCGATTTACTCACCTGTTATCAGGAGAGACCTCAGTGCTGCATCTTTGAGCCGTGTACTGATCCTGAAAAGTAATTCTAACCATACTTACCAGTAACTTGAATTTCCTTCCATAGGCTAACATTGACTGGTTTCACTGGGAAATTCTTCTAAGTGTGGAGTTTTGGAACTTTATAATATTCCTCTAAAATCAGCTGAACTACGAATTCCGATTTACTCACCTGTTATCAGGAGAGAACCCAGTGCTGCATCTTTTAGCCCAGCACTGACCCTGAAAAGTAATTCTAACCATACTTACCAGTAACTTGTATTTCCTTCCAAAGGAATCCATTGTCTGGTTTTCAGCAGAAAAGTTTCAGTGTCGATTTTCACAAACTACAAATATTCCTAAAAAATCGCCTGTATGACTTAAACGCATTCTTTCAACTGTTTACAGGAGATGCACCAGTGCTGGATCCAGGATCCACCACTGAATAAGAAAAAGTAATGATAACACTACTTACCTGCTAAGTGAATTTCCTCCCATAGGATAACATTGGTGATTCTATGTGAAAAAGTTTCTAAGTGTCAACTTTTAAAATACAGTAATATTCCTTAAAAATCACTACTGTAACCAAAACGTTTTACTCAACTGTTTACAGGAGATGTCCCAGGACTGAATCTAGGATCCAGTCCTGTGGTTAGAAAAGTAATCCATAAAGTAAATAATTGCATTTAACTAGAAATTCACATTGAGCTCAATGTTGCATTGTGTTTGAAATTGTGTTGCCCATTGCAACAACTGTAACTACTGTACTTAAAAGTCTATTGCTTATTTGCAAAGTATTTAAACTAAAGTAATTCATTCTGAGAAAGTATATTTTGTAATGTAATGTATAATGTAATTACAATGTAATTAAAAAATAAAATATCTAAAAATAGTTAAAAAAAATGTAGTAAATCCGTATCAAAAAAATAAATATAACAATTAATACATTTAAAAATTGTCATTTACAAAACCTTTGAAATTCACTGAAAAAAACCATAGGTTTCAGACATGTTATAGTTAGGAATTAGCATTTAAAAAACCTTTGAAATTCACTGAAAAAACCATAGGTTTCAGGCACGTTATAGTTAGAAATTAGCATTTAAAAAACCTTACAAATTCACTGAAAAAACCATAGGTTTTAGGGACAGTTATAGTTAGTTGGACATTGCACTCGTACAAAACCCGTGAAATTCCCCGTTATAGTTAGTTCAGCTAACTATAACTCGCGCCCCGCAATGCACTGCTGATGATGTCACATATTACATCACTCATGACATGGTCAGTGACATCACTGATGACATCACTGATGACATCTCAAATGACATCACTGATGACATCACTGAGGACATCATCCACGTGATAATCTGACGCACCTCCTCACACCCTAATATAACCTTTGATACACCCACTCTAAATTACAGACTGCCATTCGCAAAACCATACACACTCCAACACCAATAACTACATACCCACTCACTGAGTCTTAGGTCTACACACACATCCACTCACTCACCCGTACAGTCACTCATACTTACGGTCACTCAGTACAGGACTATCATATGCACTCATACACCTACATAGACACTCACACACCGCCACTCATCCATAGAGGTACTCACACACCTAGTCAGTCATGCAAATAATTAATCACACTGCCATTTACTCACCTATACAGTTATACACACACCAGCTCACTTACTCATACAAATACTAGCACATTCTTACGCTCTTATACGATCACTGACACAAGTACACACTCATCCATACAGCCACTCTCACAATCACACACTCTCAGCTATAGCTATTTATAAACTCCAATACACATATATACTGCCTTTCACATATGTAGTTACTCACACATGTACCACTGGGACATACATTCACTCACTAACACACTCTTACACACACTTACCCACCCATACAGTCTATCACAGATGCACTCTTGAAACCATCCACCCAGTGAATCACCCACTCACACATCTATGCACAGAGTCGCACAGAGTCGCAAACACCCCACCCACACAAACACTCAGGCACCCATACAGATACTCAGACAACCAATCAATAACTCATATAGACACTCATGTAGCTATTCACAAACCCATGCAGCCACTTACACAGCAACAGACAGACGGATACAGACATTCACCCAGCTTAGTCACTATCCCATGCATTCAGTAAGATACGTTTAATCACTCACTTATAGAGTTAGTCACGCACCTACTAAATCATCCATACAGACACTTATACACCCACTCATTCTTCAATACGCCTTTCCCTATATATATTAAAAATATTTAAACTTTACAGAAACACACAGTCACTGGATGATGTCATCAGTGATGTCATTTGAGATGTCATCAGTGATGTCATCAGTGATGTCACTGACCATGTCATGAGTGATGTAATATGTGACGTCATCAGCAGTGCATTGCGGGGCGCGAGTTATAGTTAGCTGAACTAACTATAACGGGGGAATTTCACGGGTTTTGTACGAGTGCAATGTCCAACTAACTATAACTGTCCCTAAAACCTATGGTTTTTTCAGTGAATATATATATAGTGCTTGTGAACCATAATTAACTGATAAACAACATAATTATATTGCTTCGCATCTGTAGACTTTAATATCCAAAATCCAAATGCCAATGTGATCAAAAGAAAAAGACAAAGAAACACCATCTGAAAACTACCTCTTCCCCAAGGTGAAAAAAAACATTGACGTAAGAAACACATGAAAATCAGTAAGAGGCCATGGGGCAAAAGGTGCACCCACGAAGATGTATACAGAAATCCGTGCCAAAGTATGTGCCATGCATGCCAGATTATTCAAAGCCTATATAGTGCCAAAAGGAAATTGAAACATTTCCTGAAAATGTTTACCTTGAAAATCGAGCTGAAATAATTGACAATCATTTGCAAGGAATTCACATTGACCAGCTGATGCAGTACATCCGTACCTGTCAACTACTGTAGAAAAGAATGTCTGATAAAAGATAAAAGAAAACATTTGTTGGCTACACAGGTATGTGACATATTACTACAATGGCTCGCAGAGCCAAAGTCATGCATAGTGAAGTCACCAATGTGCGTGTTTACACATGACAATTAATATGTGTGTGCACACGAAATAGATGGCCAGTTTTGATCAGTGCATGAAAGATCTATAAAAGATAAGACACTCATGAATATGAATGGCTTATGTTCCAGGTAAGGAGAAAAATACCGAATCGGACACTGTGACGGCATGATTGAAAAATGATGGAGAACCTTAGGAATGGAGTGGCAATGTACACCTACCCGATGGATAGTATTTACATACAGAGTAGATGCCACATATATCCAAATGTTTAGGAGGATTTCTGATAAATACAGACATGCATAGACCTGATCAAATCTTCTGACTAGGAAAGCTAGGTGCTATTAGCATCTATAAACACCTGTAGAACATCCACGTACTGGTAGGTGTTGTAGGCTGTGAAATCTCCACATTTTAGATTTTAAAGTTCTGTTAAAATGCTCCATTATGGCAGATTTGACCTCTGTGTGTGTTAGAAAATGATGAACAGCATGTTGTTTTAATCATTTCTGAAATAAATTGTTTAAAAATTATTTTCTGGCATCTGTTTGCAGTTTTTGATGGGGTTCACCCTTTCCTGAAGATGGCTTTAAAGGCCTTGGTGATGCTAGTACCACTTTTATCGCTTAGTGCTTCTGCAAGGGCGTGCTTGGACAATACATCTATTACCGTTAATATATATTGAGCTATGTTATTATGCTTGGCTAGATCTTGAAGACCGATTATGTCCACCTGCCATTGATAATCTAGCTGCGCATTAACAACAGTCGGGCCCCTCTTAAAACGTCTCCTGGCTGGCTTGTGGAGTGAATACACTGCCTCCCCAGATAACCAGGTCTTCACCCGCACTCTGTTTACCAACTCATTTTCAACTAGAGCCCTTCTAAACAGAGCTTTGGAGCTTCCGAAGCTTCAGACCCCGCTTGTATCATAATAAAGCTTCCTTAAACTGTCCCTTAACATGTTATCAGCTCCTGCACCCCATGAAATGAAAGACAATGGTTTTGTGTAAAGACATTTTATTAAAAATAAAGAATGTTAGAAACACATAAACAGGGCATACTTTGCAGTTTCATGGTACATGTATTGTCATTGCTGTTGGATGGTTTGCTGACTTTTCATTATGTATACATAATATGACACATGGTGCATACATTACTAGGGGCCCGGCAGATAATTTGCCTCAGCGTCACAAGCTTTAATATTTTTACAGCTATAAACTCAACAGCTTTAGACAGGACTTCCTGCTCACCCCTTCTATAACTGTGTACACTCAGGATACTGACAGCATGCAAAAGATCTTACAATTCTTAGTCGTACAATACAAAACCTTTATTTCTGAAATAATCTTCAGTCAGAAGCTCCAAGGAGGAATATAAGCTGGTCGTCGTTGATAATATTAACTCCCTCACATGGCATATGTATGCCCTCCAGTATTCATCCATTGTAGGTAGCCATGCATTGATATACCAGTTGTCTATGCACGTAGGACTGTCAAACTGCATCGCCATGGGTGGCTCACCAATCTTCAGGTAGTGCAGAGTTACAGGTTGTATTTAAGCTATTCTTTATTTAAGCAACACATATACCAATCTAGCAATACATATGTATCCTGGATCTCATTGAGTGTGGTCATCAAGATCTTAATCAAATCAGGGTGAATATTTTTCTTTTCCTCGAACAATCCATACACAAACCTTAACAGTTCGTATACTTTTGCGGGTCTAGCAAGCTACATAAATGACAGATTCTTATTGAAGTGTATGAGTCATTTAGACACTCATGAGCATCCTGCTGCTGATCATTATTTTATGGCCGTAACAGACGTTATAATACTTACATTTGACCCATGCTTTTGAAACAATTGCAGCAAAACCTTTTGCAGGCCATATGGCGTCATACGGTACACCTGGAGCTTCATTTTCAAAATCTGCAAAATTATAGGTACAAACACATTTCTTACGCTGGTCTTTATTTTGGATTGTGCAACTTTCAGTCTGTTTTGAACAGGATAAGCAGTAAAAATTTACAGCGTTAGCTCTTTTTAATGATTCTTGCTACAGTTCAAAAAAGAAAAAAAAACAGACTATTAGTTAAAAATAAAATATAGCCATATATACCCTATAAGTTAGTGCCTATAACGATTTTTACTAAACTCGTTAATTTCATGGTAGTCGGCGCCGGCTCTTAAATCTTGCAAATTGCTTAGGTCCATCGAGGCATAACAGGCATCGGAGTTTGCATGCGGCTGTTGCAAGAGACGATAGCCTCCGAAACCGATTCCTCCAGAAACCCCATATCTTTATAGACCGGTTAAGAGCTGTTATATATTTTTCACCATCTTCCAGGTCGATGAAATTGTTTCCAGCATTTGCCTTATTCCTTGAGACTTTGCTGCTGCTGCTAATGCCCTTAATAGGGGATATCTGTTGTGGCAAATCCTTGAGGCTGAGCGTTTTCAACCACTGGCAGAATTCCTCGTCAAAACAGGTGACGTCGTGACCACCCTCTTCAAGGTCGCTTTGCTGCATTTTCTGCTTCATTGCTGCTGGGATCAGGCTACGAAAATATCTATCAATAGTGTTCAAACCACCATCAGAGGGCGTCTTTTTGATGAGGTTGCTGTATCTCTTCATAATGACCGAGCGATCTCTTTCTGGAGGGCGGCTCCTGGGTTTGGCAAAGGCATCTTAGGGCCTCCTTATAGTTATTCTAAGCATCAAAAAAGTGGCGTACTCCTGTACATTACATCATGGTCACCTGATCTCCAGGGACTCTGGTTCATTGAGGGCTGTCTCTTAGCCCCAACCACTTGGTAGAACCATTAGCAAGTGACTAGAGTGGGACATGGCTATTGTCACGACACAAGTGACCCAACACAGTCACGTACCCCCTACCCTCCTTCTCCTACCCCCCACCTGAAGTGACGTCACTGCTGGGGAAGGCCCCAAGCGGACCAGAAGTCCTGGTAATGAAGTGACATTACTTCTGGGGTAGGACAGCTGCCACATTTTGCTTAATGTGAAAGTTATCCCTCATTACTACTTACATTATCTACCGTAATCTTTGCTACGTATGTTAATGACTGATGAAATGGATGTTTAAAAGCAATGATAATAAAATATATATATATATTCACTGAAAAAACCATAGGTTTCAGGGACGTTATAGTTAGTTGGACATTTCACTCATACAAAACCAGAGAAATTCAGCCGTTATAGTTAGTTGAGCTAACTATAACTCGCACCCCTGCAATGCACTGCTGATGATGTCACATACTACATCATTCATGACATGGTCAGTGACATCACTGATGACATCACTGATGACATCACTGATGACATCACTGATGACATCTCAAATGACATCACTGATGACATCATCCAGTGACAGTGTGTTTCTGTAAAGTTTAAATATGTTTTATATATATATATGCCAGGGTGTATTGAAGAATGAGTGCGTGTATAAGTGTCTGAATGGATGATTTAGTTGGTCCGTGACTGACTGTATAAGTGAGTGATTAAACGTGTCTTACTGAATGCATGGGTTAGTGACTATTCTGTGTGAATGTCTGTATCAGTCTGTCAGTTGGTGTGTAAGCGGCTGCATGGGTTGGTGAGTAGCTACATGAGTGTCTATATGGGTTATTGATTGGTTGTCTGAGTATCTGTATGGGTGTCTGAGTGTCTGTGTTGTGTGACTCTGTGCACAGATGTGTGAGTGGGTGATTCACTGGGTGTATGGGTTCAAGAGTGCATCTGAGAAGGGCTGTGTGGGTGGGTGAGTGTGTGTATGGGTGTGTTGGTGAGTGAATGGATATCTCAGTGGTACATGTGTGAGTAACTACATATGTGAAAGGCAGTATATGTGAGTGTTGGAGTATATAAATAACTATATGTGAGAGTGAGTGATTGTGAGATTGGCTGTATGGATGAGTGTGTGCTTGTATCAGTGATTGTATAAGAGAGTAAGTATGTGTTAGTATCTGTAGGAATAAGTGAGGTGGTGTGTGTATAACTGTATAGGTGAGTAAATGGGAGTGTGATTGATTCTTTGCATGACTGACTAGGTGTGTGAGTAACTCTGGATGAGTGGTGGTGTGTGAGTGTCTGTATAGGTGTATGAGTGCATATGATAGTGCTGTATTGATGAGTGACTGCATGTATGAGTGACTGTATGGGTGAATGAGTGGATGTGTGTGTAGACCTAGGAATCAGTGAGTGAGTATGTAGTAACTGGTATTGGTGTGTCTATGGTTTCGAAAATGGTAGTCTGTATTTTAGAGTGGGTGTATCAAAGGTTATATTAGGGTGTGAGGAGGTGCACCAGATTATCACGTGGATGATGTCATCAGTGATGTCATTTGAGATGTCATCAGTGATGTCATCAGTGATGTCACTGACCATGTCATGAATGATGTAATATGTGAGGTCATCAGCAGTGCATTACGGGGCGCGAGTTATAGTTAGCTCAACTAACTATAACGTCCGAATTTCTCTGGTTTTGTACGAGTAAAATGTTCAACTAACTATAACGTCTCTGAAACCTGTGTTTTTTTCAGTGAATATCTAAGGTTTTTTTAAATGCTAATTTCTAACTATAACATCCCTGAAACCTATGGTTTTTTCAGTGAATTTCAAAGGTTTTTTAAATGCTAATTTCTAACTATAACGTCCCTGAAACCTATGGTTTTTCAGTGAATTTCAAAGGTTTTTTAAATGCTAATTTCTACCTATAACATCCCTGAAACCTATGGATTTTTCAGTGAATTTCAAAGGTTTTTTAAATGCTAATTTCTAACTATAACGTCCCTGAAACCTATGGTTTTTTCAGTGAATTTCTAAGATTTTTTAAATGAAAATTTCAAACTATAACGTCCCTGAAACCTGTGGTTTTTCAATGAATTTCTAAGGTTTTTTAAATGCTAATTTCTAACTATGCCTACAGAGGTAGGACATGTGCAGAAAGAGGAAGAAAGGTGCAGAAAGAAGCAAGAGATATGCAGAAAGAACCAACAGAGGTGCAGAAAGAGGCCTTGTTGCAAAGTCATCCTGTGCCCTGGGCACCCCCCAACTTTTTACTGACTGGTACTGGTGGTAACTGACTCTGACTGACCCTGGGCTCTGCCTAACCAGGCCCGGAGACAGTGCTATGCTGAAAGACACTTAGAATACAGTGAAAACACCTACAAACACTAGGGTACACTATGGGTTGGGATACCCCTGTGATTGGCATGACCTCCCCTGTAAGGCCCTAGTACATAATTGGACAGGGGGATTAAAACTACCTCTAAGTCCTTAGCATATAATAGGGCATGGCAGTATAGAGACCAGCAGCCCTTTTCGGCACTTGCATGTGTGCACTGCTGAGCCTGAGGTCAGTTTAAAAGTAGCCCTGTGAGTGAAGAAAGAGACAAAAGAGGTGCAGAAAGAGGCAAGAGAAGTACAGAAAGAAGCAACAGAGGTGCAGCAAGAGGGAAGAGGGTTGCAGAAAGAGGCAAGAGAAGTGCAGAAAGAAGCAACAGATGTGCAGAAAGAGACAAAAGAAGTTTAGAAAGAGGCAGCAGAGGTGCAGAAACAGGCAGAAGAGGTGCAGAAAGAGGGAACAGGGATGCAGAAAGAGAGAAGAGGGGTGCCGAAGGAGGCAAGAGGGGTGCAGAAATGTGTAAGAGAGGTGCAGAAAGAAGCAAGAGCAGTGCAGTAAAAAACAACAGAGGTGCAGAAGGAGGCAAGAGGGGTACAGAAAGAGGCAAAAAAAGAGCAGAAACAAGCAAAAGAGATGCGGAAAGAGGCTAGAGGGGTGCAGAAAGAGGCAAGAGAGGTGCACAAAGAGGCAAGAGAGGTGCACAAAGAGGCAAGAGAGGTACACAAAGAGGGAAGAAGGGTGCAGAAAGAGGCAAGTGGGGTGCGGAAAGAAGCAAGAGAGTTGTAGAAAGAAGCAAGAGAAGTGCAGAAAGAAACAACGAAGGTGCAGAAAGAAGCAAGAGCAGTGCAGAAAGAACCAACAGAGGTGCTGAAAGAGGCAAGAGGGACACAGAAAGAAGCAAGAGAAGTGCAGAAAGAAGCAAAAGAGGTGCAGAAACAGGCAGAACAGGTGCAGAAAGAGGGAACAGGGGTGCAGAAAATGAGAAGAGGGGTGCCGAAAGAGGCAAGAGGGGTGCAGAAATTTGCAAGAGAGGTGCAGAAAGAAGCAAGAGCAGTACAGTAAGAAACATCAGAGGTACAGAAGGAGGCAACAGGGGTACAAAAAGAACCAAGAGACGTACAGGAAAAGAAACGAAGGGTGCAGAAAGAGGCACGAGGGGTGCAGAAAGAAGCAACAGAGGTGCTGAAAGAGGCACGAAGGGTGCAGAAAGAGGCAAGAGTGGTCCAGAAAGAGGGAAGAGAGGTGTAGAAAGAGGCAAGAGAGTTGCACAAAGATGGAAGAGGGGTGCAGAAAGAGGCAACAGGGGTGCAGAAAGAAGCAAGTGAGGTGCAGAAAGAGGCAAGAGAGGTGCAGAAAGAGGCAATAGAGGTGCAGAAACAGCCAAGAGAAGTGCAGAAACAGGCAGGAGAATTGCTGAAAGAAGCTAGAGAGGTGTAGAAAGAAGCAAGAAAAGTGCAGAAAGAGGCAAGTGAGATGCAGAAAGAGGCAAGAGAGGTACAGAAAGAGTGAAGACGAGTGCAGAAAGAGACAACAGGGGTGCAGAAAGAAGCACGGCAGGTGCAGAAAGAAGCATGGGAAGTGCAGAATGAAGCAACAGGGGTGCAGAAAGAGGTAAGAGAAGTGCAGAAAGAAGCAACAGAGGTGCAGAAGGAGGCAAGAGAACTGCAGAAAGAGGCAAGAGAGTTGCAGAAACAGGCAAAAGAGGTACAGAAAGATGGGTGCAGACTGAGGCAAGAGAGGTGCAGAAACAGTTAGGGGGCTGCAGAAAGAGGCAAGAGGGGTACAGAAATTTGCAAGAGATGTGCAGAAAGAAGCAAGAGCAGTGCAAAAGAACCAACAGAGGCAAGTGAGGTACAGAAGGAGGAAAGAGAACTGCAGAAAGAGGCAAGAGATTTGCAGAAACAGGCAAAAGGGGTGCAGAAGGAGGGAACAGGTGTGCAGACTGAGGCAAGAGAGGTGCAGAAAGAGGGAAGAGGGTTGCAGAAAGAGGCAAGAGGGGTGCAGAAAGAAGCAACAAAGGTGCAGCAAGAAGCAAGAGAAGTGCCAAAGGAAGCAACAGAGGTGCAGAAAGAGGCATGAGTTGTGCAGAAAGAGGCACGCGAAGTGCAGAAAGAAACAACAGAGGTGCAGAAAGAGGCAAGAGAAGTGTAGAAAGAGGCAAGAGAGGTGCAGAAATAGGCATGAGAGGTGCAGAAAGAGGGAACAGGGATGCAGAAAGAGGGAACAGGGGTACAGGAAGAAGCAAGTGAGGTGCAGAAAGAGGCAACAGAGGTGCAGAAAGAGGCAAGAGAGGTGCAGAAAGAGGCCAGCGGTGCAGAAAGTGGAAGAGATGAGCAGAAAGAGGCAAAAGAAGTGCAGAAAAAAAAGAAAGTTGCAGAAAGAAGCAACAAAAATGCAGAAAGTTGCAAGAGAGGCGCAGAAAGAAGCAAGAGTGGTTAGCACATCATTAGTACCAATTTAACACTCACATTTAGCAATAAGTAACAGGTGACCATTCTAGGATTGCAAAGGGCCTTCCACCACGCTGTAACACTTGTCGCTGCATTTTTGGTAATGTTTGAGCCATTTGAGCTAGAAACAAGGCTTTTTTTGTTCAAATCTGCAGATTAGGCAGCAGATGATGGATTATGTGGCTAATGCGGAAAATATATAATTGTGCGAAAGTCAGTGCAGCCAAACAGTCACATAATTCCAGTGGCCCTGCTCATACCTCTGACTAGGTCCAGAAGTGCTCCTCAGTTATTCCTTCTTTGTTTTGTCTCATTGAGTTCATAATTTAGCTTCTATTTAAACGAGGAAGAGTAAACCTGAGGTTACCACTCCACAACACAGACTACCATACCACATAATTACTCTCCATAACACATAATCCCACTCTGCATAATTCCTATAAACTAAATTCCACATACTTTCTATCCACATAATTTCACTGCACAACATACCACATAATTCCACTACACACAAAGTACATCCACTCCACTCACAAAAACATTAGTAAAAAACTTTTAGATTTACAACGCCAATAGCTCTAACTCTTGCAAATGCAAGACCTATTACATTACAAATGCTTCTTTAACTGGTAGTCACGTTTGCAGAGTGGTGGAGAAAGGGAGCTGGGCCTCCAACCAGCGCTCAGGAATTCCGCTGCGTAGGACTTACAGAAGGTACCAGGAGGGCTACTTGGCTGCCAAAGTCCCTCAGGAGTAAAGTGGACTTCATCCCCCAACCAGTACTGTGCCAGGAGTCGCATTTGCAGAGTGGTGGAGAAAGGTGAGCGTGGCCTCCGAAGACCTCTCAGCAATCCCACTGTGTGGGAACCTTGGGGGCCAACTACCCCTCCTATTACCTCCAGTAAGTCCCACACAACAGGATTGCTAAGTTCTCATAGCAGGCCACGCCCCCTTTCCCCACCACTCTGGAAACTCACTTCCTGGCATGCTCTTGGATGAGGATTAAAGTCCCCTTCGCTGCTGGGGGTCGTTAGGGGCCAACTAGCCTACCTGATACCTCCAGTATGCCCAAGATAGTGGGATTGCTGAAAGGTGGACACAGGCCACACCCCCTTTCTCCACCACTCTGCAAACGCACCTCCTGGTGCGTTCTGGGTTGGAGGATTAAGTCTCCTTGAATCCTGAGGGTCCCAAGGGGCTAACTAGTCCACCAGGTACCTCCAGTAAGCCCCACACAGCTGGATTGCTGAGAGTGGTCCGAGGCCATGCCGTCTTTTTTACACAACTCTGCAAATGCACCTTTTGGCACACTGGTGGGCTAGTTGGCCCCCAGGGACTCTCAGGTTTCAAGGGGACTTAATCCCCCAACTTAGAATGCGCCAGGATTCGCATTTGCAGAGTGGTACAGGGAGGGGGCGGGGCCTCTGGCAAGATGCCGGCTTTTCTTTGTTTTTTTTAAAAATAATAAATATTCCCCTTAGGCCGGCCTTCAGTTTTTTTTTTACTTAGTTAAATTAAAGGGGAGGGGGGCCGAGGGGCCCCCCTCCCGGGTCACTTCTGGGCTGAGGACCCCATCCCCCGGGGCCTGGCCTCGGCATTGGGGACCGTGGGGGGAGCCCCAATGCCCCCACGGTCCCAGCTGGCTCCCCGCCTCCTGCGGGAGCCGGCATTGCTTTTAGGAAGGGGAGCTGCTGACATGCAGCTCCCCTTGCCCAAAAGCAATTCTGCTTTGCTTCTTGGAAGCAAGAGCAGGGTTCCTATATAAATGTATAATATTCTAGTTGACATGTTGCACAACAAATTGAATGGAAGATTAAGAATGTATACTGTGAACTTGCTCAGATAAATGTGTGCTTGTAGTTGTTGAGTTTGAGCAGCGGCACAGTAAAAAAATACCAGCTCACGATCTGTTAAGCGACTGGATACTGCATCAACTGCTGAGATGCAATTTTACTTTCAAAGTATCGCAAAGACTTTAACCTTGAATGGTGAAGTTGTTTAACGTATACATTATCTCACACCATTGCACCGCAGGACACGTTTCTAATACCGCAGAAGGTTATCGGAAAATGTGATGCGAGGCAGGGCATCTGCATCACAATTAGCAGCCTATTCCGAGGCATATGTTAGCATAGATTAGCCAGATTTGCTTTTGTCGGTGTTTATATTTTCCTAGCTTAAGTCAATGTTATATTAAAGACACAGAGCCAAATACTTTGCAACCTGCTCTTTTGCTAAAGTTAGAGCTGCAAGCAAGTTATACAAGTACAAGGGAAAAGCTCTGAATCATCCTTCCCATTGGCTGCGACTGTGGACCCGGCCAGTAAAAGTAATCAATTACCAAGGTCGTGTGCATTGCATTGGTGTGAGACCTATAGTTTGCATGGCAGGTCTGTGAGGTATGGTTTGTGGAGCCAATAGAGGGTTTGGTTTTAGTCTAAGGGATGGTTTGGGTTTTAATTTGAAACCATAACTTTGCCTAAATTGTGTTTTAAGTGAGGCCTATACATTTTATAAACATACCTTTTTTTGATGTGTTATGACCAAATCTAACCATAAGTGCAATGTAACTGTGATTATATATTTATGTGTATGTATCTGCTTATTGGCACATGGTCATGGCAATGTTTTCTGTCACAACACAAAGACGTTAGCAGATATTGTGAGAGTCTCACTCATTCCTCCATTCTAACTTGGATTTAACATACAGAAAAAAGAAGGAATCTTACCTTATCCATGGCTTGTGAAGAAGGGATTTGATAAAGATATAAATACAGTGTGTTAAATTACAGGATAAGTGCTGAGATAATGAAAGGGGTATACATGTGGATGGACCAAGCCTCGAGATTCAAATGCACACTGGATTCATTCCAATGTTTGTTGTTCCTGAAAAAAAAGGGCTAGAGGAAGATGTGACATGAGAAGGAAAACAGAGGCATTCCTTTTTCATTATGTGTAAATCCCACAGAATCCTTTGGCTTTGTTCAATGGAGTGGGGTTGGCTGTCTTCTCAGTCTTCATTCAAATGAAGATAAGGGCCTATAATATAATTTGCTCAAGTGTTTTTACAAGAAATTAAAAAACACTTATCAGGAATGGTATGGATGGGATATTGGGTTTGGTTGAGTAGGAGTTATTGGATTTTAACATGGAAAAAGGGGAGAATAGTTTTCTCCATAATTTTGTTCAAATGCAAGTTTGAGTGGCGGAATAAATGGGACTCTCACAATATCTATTAATTTCTTCATGGTGTACCCAAAAACAAAGGGCATGGCAGGTATCCTGGTCAATGCATTACTACGGTTATAGGCTATAATGCACTTGTAATACAACAGATAGGACACGTTTGTGACGGAGTGTCGCATATGCCAAATTCTAAGTAATGTCCAAAGTCATAACCTTACGTGTATATATGTATATATATGTATATGTATATAACATATTTCAGAGTTGGCAATAGCGACTCTATCATTACGTTTAAGTCTGAGTTTCAATTGAAACTGAGTTTTTTCATTTGCACAGACTTTCCTGAGAAAGAAAATCTGACTTACTTTTGGAACGTTTTGTGAATATCAGTCACAAAGGAAGAAATATAGGGGTATGGAGGTGTCTAAGAATGTGTGTTTCCCATTTCCACTTTCATAAAAAAAACTTTGCTCTCTGCTACAGCAAAAATCACTGAATCAAATTGCACAAAACCTGGAATGAAACCAGAACTTTACTTGGAGTGCCTTTGCTTTGCTTGGTTTGGTTTAATTCTATTCAGTAGTTTTTGAGAAATTAGCATTACAAAAAGGCATTAGGTGGGCTTCAAACCAATAATTTATAGAGTTATCTTGACTGTTAATTAACATATAGATTGCATATTCGGGTTAATGACCATCTGTGTACCTAAATTTAAAAAATAAATGAACCCTTTTGGACTCAGAAGCGTTTTCTTCTGTCATCCATTTTGGGTTTGTGCACTGGAACTCTGATATCTCTAACAGCCTGATAGACCAACTGTAATATAAAGGTTTCATTACAGGACACCTGCTAAGTATGTCCTTTCATCATGAAAGAAACAATTGGCCCTAGATGGACAATGGGCACATTCCCTGACTGCCAGGCTCATGAGCCCATTGTCTATCTAACCCAAGGTCAGAAAATGAGAAAAATTTGATTTTGTATTGATCTTCCTGAACCCTCAGGACCGGATTCATGAACGTTACATGGGTCCTGGTTGGTGATCTCCAAGCCTGGCTAAGGCATTCGCAAACCCCAATGAAGATAATAAAAAGCAACCACAGGAAATAGGCCTTGTAGTCACAGGAGGTTGGGCAAAGGACCTGGCCTATGGCCATGTAGTGTTGGTTGCTTTTACTGAAGTTGGATATAGCATAATATACAAAAACAAAATCTCAGAAAACATTTATTTAGAGTAACCTTATTATTATATTTGTTTATAACACCTGACAGTAGGAAAAATGTCTGGAATTCAATTCCCAATTAAAATACAGTTCTGGTTATGGATTAAAACTAAAAATAGGCCTTAAATTCCACAGTTAATAATAACCTCATATGTCACGTAACCTGTGAAATCATTTATGTGATTTGCCAACTGTTACATTGTGGAAGAGGCTATACGCATTCGGTGTGCAAGTTATAGATGGTTATCAATTATATTGAATTTGATTATATACCAGACCAGTCCTATAAACAGCTATGGATTGTGCTAGAAATGGGGTCTTTAGTTGGTAGAGGTATGCAGCCTGTCCAAGTAGGGACCACCACTCTAGTCAGGATAAGTCAGATACATACCCTAAATTAACCTGTGCTCACCCTCTGGTAGTTTGGCACAGTACAGTCAGGCTTAACTGTAAGGCAGTGAAAACACCACAAAAAGACTCCACACCAGTTTAGAGACATTGAGAATATGTATCTAATTAAAACATGACAAAAATGACCAAGACCCAATAAGTAGAGCTCGAGATATGAATTTTTAAAAATTAAATGTGAAAACAGTGCTTAGAAGTCACTAGTGGTCAAAAGGTCACTTGAGGTCACAAGGGACCAGTGCAAATCCAAAGTTCAGGCCAACCGCAATGGAGGGCAGGCCTGCTACAGGTCCCAGATTAGATCCCACTGAAGAAATATCTTAGATGAAGCAAGTGTCGACATCAAGAGCATGTTGCGTCGTCGTTGAGCCGCACAGAGGGGCTCCAGCATCGTCGTCGAGCTCCCTTGAACTGCTGGTTCTTTGTCATCATCAAGCGGCTTTGGCGGTAGGATCACTGTCATTGTAGAGCAGCCACTGTATTGGCATCGACGTGCGATGCGTTAGCACCCATTGGTGCAAAGGCACTGCTGCGTCAACATTGTGGGTTAAAACAGCTGCAAAACCCACTTCTGAGGCCCAGGACTGGAGGGGGCACCTCAGGCAAGGGTAGGGCTCACAGATGGCAGAGTCTTTTGTTTCCCTGAGACTTCAGAAAACCAGAGGCAAGCTCTTGGAGAATCTTGGGTGCGAGGATCTGGAGAACAAGTCCAGTCCCTCTCACTCCCAGGCAAGAACCAGCAGGCAGCAGGCCAACACAGCAGAGCAAGTAGCAAAGTGGCAGTCCCTCCTACAGCACAGCAACTTTTCTTCCAATCAGAATGTCCTTGATTCCAGTAGAGTTCTGATTTGGTGGTGTCAGGGGTCCAGCACTTATACCCAAATGTGCCTTTGAAGTGGGGGATACTTCAAAGGGGCCACAAACGACTGCCCATGAATCCCATTCTTCTAAACACCATAGCAGCCAAGCAACATTGGTTGTTCAGTCAGATCTGCACTACTGGTTGCTCCAAGATCTCTGCACTAATGGGTTCCCGGTTAGTCAAGCAACTTTGATGCTCCACCAGCCCTTCACCACTGGGAATTACATTCACAGCAATAAACACTCTAGGACTTCCACACTACTGCATGCTTCAGCAGACCTATACAATCAAGTGTTGGAATATCTTTGTATCACAAAGGCACCTGGAGTGCTGCACTTGGCTCTTAGAATGTAACAACACTCAGCTCCCATATGCATCAGTGGTTGCTTCCTGATGCCTTGAACTATTCTTGATCCATTCATCATCCCCACACCACAGAGTGATCTGTAAGGCCAGCAACACTTGGATCCAAAGGCCTTCAGCAATTCATGGCATTCCAGAACCACTGCACCACTACATTCTCTGTCAGCCTCACACCATTGTGTGCCCCATAATTCCTGCTCCACTGTTGTCTGTAAGAGCCTTTTTCAAGGGCATTCCAAGAGTTATGTAAGCAACAATAGGTGCTCCTTAAACTGTGCCATTGGTTGCACAACAAGGAGTTCTCCATTTGCCCCTTGTCATTGAGTACATAGAGATAATCTAACCACTGTTATCACAAACATGTCTGCTCTACTAGGATCCCTATTAGCAATTAATTTGAGTATTCCAGGAATACTCCACTAGTCTTTTGTCTATGGGACAACTGTTCATTCTGGTTTACTGGATGTACCAACAGTTCTGCACCAATGGTTGCACCAGGGCTTAGGTAGTAAGGTTTGCACCAAAAGCACTGAGCCGCTTGGTACTCACAGAGCATTTCAACACTAGAAACTCATCAAGACCTGTCCATCAGGAGCGCTGCAATGCTGGGTGTTGTGGTCTTGAAATGCTACACTATTAGGTGCTCCAAGATAAAGGTGCCACACAGTGCTTCTGGATACTGGCTTTACTAGTTTTGTGCGGATACTGGCACTACTAGTTGATGTGGGAGTTGATTGAGAAAGCAATGTGCATGTCTATGGATCTAAGGCATTGTACAGTGTTATAAGTAGACATGTCTGTGCCATAGTAAGCATGTCTTGACATGTTGTCGAGTGTAGGTCATCTAATAAAAATGTTATCTTTACCAAAAACAAATGTTTGCATATGCCTTATACTAATCTCTTTTGCAAATTGTAGGGTTGTTTCTTACAGATTAACTTTGAGAAAAGTTGTGTTGTTCATTTTGATAAACAGGCCAAAATCTTTGTGGACATGTGTTCTCCATCTGAAAACATTCAGTTGATTCACTGGCAAGGACAGTTCATGAAAGTTAAGGGACATTTAGATGTTAATATTTTAGGGATCATCTTGTTGGGTTTATAACAGATATTGGTAAACATTGGTAACTTGTAATGGGCCATGTGACAGTATGTCTCAATGCTGCTAATTGTTTGTATGCTTATCATGGTGCAACATTATTATAGTGCAGACACATTGTGTTCCTGAATGTCTGGTTGATCTCTATAATAATCTCTGCTTACAAAAAATGGAAGCTTGAAAGCCACAGGTCTGATAAACCTATCAGCCTAACAGATGTTGAAGTTAACCATTATTGAAACCATCCCTATGGAGCCTCCAAGAATGGATTGATCACTAGAAGGTGCATGACCACTGCCATGGGAGCTTTTGACATGGACAATTAACTATAGATAAAGCCTTTGTCCTGAATCATTTGATTCCACCCAATACATCACAGCAAAAACTCTATGCAGCCTTCTGGACTACTCAGTCTTTGGTCTAATTGATAGGGATAACCTATGGATTTATCTGAAGTAGACAAAAACAATGGAAAACTAAACTCAAATGTTTCTGCCCAAGTAAGACATGGGTCTCAGGGCCAACCAACAAGCACATTTCAAACATGAAATAATGTCAGAAGGGTTGTCTTCTAATTCCACTACTTTTCATTCTATATGTTATTGATCCTGCAGACAGTTTTGGGGGATGTGCCAATGATTGACAAGAAATGATTTCTATATCACTTTTAGGCCTGGGTGTAAAACTCCGCTCCGCTTGCTGAGTTTGAGGAATTTGGCAACTCTGCATTCCACGGAGAACGTGAAGTTACCGATAAACTCCGCACTCCGCAACGAAGCAGAATTTTATTTCCAGTGGTGCGATCGTCACAACATTTTGCGTACGCGCCGAGACTTGCTGGGCGCTTGCAAGTGGTGACGAGATTTGCTAGCCACATGCGAGTGTCCACGACATTTTGCGGCCGCTATTGCAGCTTTAGGCCTCACCAGTGACTTTCTGTGCTGCATTTGTGACGTAGCGATACAAAAGGGGATGATGGACGGAACGTTTGAGCCAATCAAACACTCACCCCCAGTCAACTGATCTGGGTTTAATCCATCATCATTCTTTAGCTCACTCCACCATGCATTTGTGACGTAGGCAAGCGCAATCGAGCGCAAGTGAAAGCTGCTGCAACTTGGAGAAGATTTACCCCTGGAGAAGCAGCAAAATCTTCTCAAAAGACAATTTGGAGTTGATAAACTTCTCAAATGGACCATTAACATTGTTTTTTTTGTGTGAGGAGTCCTTTTTTTAATTTACTTTTTTGTTCAACAAGGAGAAAGTTCACCAGAGACTCCAACTTCCTGTTTCTGTCCAAAAGGCTCCTCCCACTGCTTTGTCCACCTCCTGGTCACATTTCATTTGGATTTGGAGCTGGAAGGATCACTCTGTTTGTCTGCTACATATATACCATTGAATTTGAGACCTTTGTTTTTGTGATATCATAAGTAAGTTCAAAAACTGTTGTATAAGGGTGTTGGTTGTTTGATAGAGGGCATGCACCAAATTTACTTGTACTTTTATTCGATTTTTAAAATTTATTGTGGTGGGTAGCCTGCAGTTTCAGTAGAGGTCTAGTTATTTTTTTGCATGTATTTTTTCTTCTTTTGTAAAGGAAAAATGTTACACAAATCAGTATGTTTTCTCCATTTTTTTATAATAAATTTGCAATATTAATTTAATTCGCTATGTGGTCTAGTCTGCCAATGGGCCATCCAGTCAGTAGGCCCGGTACTAGTCATGAGTGCATGAAACAACTGTTTTGGTGGTGTCTGTTGAATTGAAACCTCACTTAGGCCATGAATGGCATTGGATTAAATTACAAAATGGTTTTTTGGGGGGTATTTTACGTTTTTTCTGCAAACAGTGTATAGGTGTGGTAATATATTTGATGCCTTTGGAGGAGGTGTGTTGTTGTAAAATTTTATAGCCCAGTCAATTTTCCTTTTTTTCGCATTGCTGAATTGATGCTATTTTGTCCTGTGTTACCATGCCTACTTTGTTTGGCCAGTGTGTGAGTGTGTTTGCCTTAGGCCACCATTTGTCTTTGTTTCCCATACCATGTGGCCAGGGGGCATTTTGTATAGTCAGTCTCCATAGGCCTGCATGTGTTCTTTGTTTTCCATGCCTCCTTGCTGTTGTTTGACCATGTGGCTGGCAGCCATTTTGTGTAGCCAGTACCACTACCAGTCAGTGTGCTTTTGCCATAGGCCTGCATGTGTTCTTCATTGTGGACATGCCTCCTTGCTGGTTGTTTTTGTTTGACCATGTGGCTGGTAGGCATTTTATGTAGCCATCCAGTGTGCTTTTGCCATAGGCATGCATGTGTTCCTTGTTGAGGCCATGCCTCCTTGCTAGTTGTTGTTGTTTGAACATGTGACTGGTGACCATTTTGTGTAGCCACCCAGTGTGCTTTTGCCATAGGCCTGCATGTGTTCCTTGTTGTCACCATGCCTCCTTGCTGGTGGTTGTTGTTTGACCATGTGGCTGATGGCAATTTTGTGTAGCCAGCCAGTGTGATTTTAGCATAGGCCTGCATGTGTTCTTTGTTGTGGCCATGCCTCCTTGCTGGTGGTTGTTGTTTGACTATGTGGCTGGTGGCCATTTTGTGTAGCCAGCCAGTGTACTTTTGCCATAGTCCTGCAAGTGTTCTTTGTTGTGGCCATGCTTCCTTGATGGCTGTTGTTGTTTGACCATGTGGCTGGCGACCTTTTTGTGTAGCCACCCAGTGTGCTTTTTCCATCGGCCTGCATGTATTCTTTGTTGTCACCATGCCTCCTTGCTGGTGGTTGTTGTTTGACCATGTGGCTGGTGGCCATTTTGTGTAGCCAGCCAGTGTGATTTTAGCATAGGCCTGCATGTGTTCTTTGTTGTGGCCATGCCTCCTTGCTGGTGGTTGTTGTTTGACCATGTGGCTGGTGGCCATTTTGTGTAGCCAGTCAGTGTGCTTTGCCATAGGCCTGCAAGTGTTCCTTGTTGTGGCCATGCCTCCTTGCTGGTTGTTGTTGTTTGACCATGTGGCCGGCAGCCATTTTGTGCAACCAGCCAGTGTACTTTGTCAAAGGTCTGTATGTGTTCTTTGTTGTGGCCATGCCTCCTTGCTGGTTGTTGTCATTTTACAATGCGGCTGGCGGCCCTTTTGTGTAGCTAGCCAGTGTGCTTTTGCCATAGGCCTGCACATGTTCTTTGTTGTAGCTGTGCCTCCTTGCTGGTTGTTGTTGATTGACCATGTGGCTGGCAGTCATTTTGTGTAGCCAGCCAGTGTGCTTTTTGCCATAGACCTGCATGTTTTCTTTGTTGTGGCCATGCCTCCTTGCTTGTTGTTTGACCATGTGGCCATTTTGTGCAACCATCCTTTTATCAGTTTTCAAAGCCATTTAGTATATAGAGGCCTAAGCCTTTTTGTTTGTGCTCATTTTTTTTTTACTGTTCCCTAATATCATTGTAATATTATGCTTGAGAGGCCTAGTTGATGATCAATGCTCATAGTAAATGTACTGTATGAACAGTGTTTTATATCATTATATACTTTTTTTGCATTTTTCATCTGCACCACTTCTTCTCTCCCAAATCCCAATGGATTTCTCAGGGTAGTCCTCTAGTACATCAGCAATTATATTTCTTTACTTTGTTTTTTATTGATAATTTTTTCCACATACATTTTTTATTTATTTTTATTTTTTGTCAATTTGTTTTATATTTTTTTATTTTAATTTAAAAAAAATGTTTGTTTGTTATTTCCTTTCTCACATTTTCCCAACATCCATTAACCCCCTGTCTGCCATAGGTGCATAGCCGCTCAGCAGCATTACATTTTTAAGGATTATTCTATTGTCACCTGCACCTCCCTGAGTGCCAGATCCCAACTTGATGCAGATAAACAAACAGTTACATCTTACTTATACTTCCTGATTGTAAATGAAACTTTATGTTGTTGTGGTTTTACTTTTCAATGGATACACTGTATTGTTGTTAATTATTTATAACTAAAGTAACCTCACTAAATCATATTGTTTGTACTACTAATTCAAACTGCAACAATGCCACGTTCCACCAATGTTTTTCTTGCTTGTTTGCTTTTAGGTGCACAAGAGAAGAGACATTACCCACAGTACTGCCTTTCAGAAGGCCTGTGCATGTGACTCATTACCACATAACATCTCTTCAGCTTGTGAAGCTACGTGCCACTGCCAACTGACAGCTTCAAGATGGCCCCAAAGAAAGGTGCTACAAAGAAAGTAGCCAGTGATTAGAAGGAGCTTACAACTACTGGTATGTTGCCCCAGACCTTTTTGGGCAAAGTTGTGTGCCTGCTGCACCGGCCTCTGGGTGGCAAACTGAGGCCCCACCCAAACCTAGGCCCAAGGCCATTTGTGGCACAAAGGCAGCCACTCTAATCACGGCAACATCGACAAGCAGTGACGTTGAATTGGAATTATCTATTTCGCAAATTAGTACCCAATAATTGCCAGAAACTCAGCTAAGTGGCCAACAACAGCTGCAGCCAGCAATAGTAGTTCCTCCTGAAGTATGAGCACTTCAGGAGATTGAGCTTCATGCTGAGGAAGTAGAAGAAGCCCCTCTTTCACAAGATCCATTGTCTTCCAGATGTCCAGCAAGAAAAAGGAAGGGTACACCACCATTTTCTCCGAACCCCCCTTCTGATGATCAATGCTCCACTTGAATACCGCATCAGTCTGAGACAAGCCAGGAGAGGCAAGCAAAAAGGAAGGTTCCTGAAAGCCTTAGAGTTATGGATGAAGAAGAGGAGGATGATGACAACCAAGTCATCGTGGATGTTAGCCTAGCACCAAAGGAGACTGATGTTACCCTATCTCAACCTGCTGTGTGGGATTTGGCAGAGATACCATCAGCACCAGCTTCCTTCTTTGCAAGGCCTGTGCAACCTGCATCCACAAGCACCTCAGTAGAAGTAGGCGCTGCAGAGAGGCAAAAGTCAAAACATCCACCTACCACCACTTCTTCGCATATTGGCAGTGGCACCAGTGTCAGAAAGTGGACCTCCCTAGTTTGGGACTTCTTTAGGGTTAACAAGCAAGAGGTGAACATTGCCATATGCTCCCTTTGCAACACAAGTGTTGATCGAGGTAAGCTTGGTACAAACTATGGTACTGGAGGCCAATCAATCCATGGTAAGCTTGGTACAAACTATGGTACTGGAGGCCAATGAATCCATTTCATAAAACACCACGCAATCCGCTGGGAGGCGCACCTTAGCCAAAAAACTGCAAGTGGTGTTGGTGAAGGTGATGAGAGCAGGGAATCAGAATCTGCTCCGATCACAGTGGAAGGTGAAGGTGAAGAAGAGGGTGACATTTTTGTTAAGCAAATCAGCTCTGTCCCCAGCAGTGCAGCAGTATCTCCCCCATCAGCAACACCGCAATGGCACAAGACTCAGAGTCCGGTCTAGACCCCATGGCAAGAGCATACAATGACTGCCCCACTGAGATGCACATTGAGCCTGCCACCGTCTTCTCTCAAGAAGTCGCTATTGTCAGTGGTACTAGAAAAGAACAAATCCAGGGCTACTATTCCTGGCATGCTAAGGCAGGAGGGGCAGTACGAACGCAACCACCCAATGGCATGTTTGTACAATGGGAGGCTGGCTATAATGTTAACGCTAAACCTCCTCCCTTTTTCTGTTGTGGAAGGTGTGGGTTTTTTAGAATTTGTAGTGGCCATATGTCCGAAATGGAAGGTTCCCATCTGGACCTATTTTGCCTGAGTTGCCGTTCTAGAGCTACATCACGATGTGATGGAATTGGTTGCACAAGGTTTACAGCAGAGTGCTGTTCACACTGTCAACCTGACGACAGACATGTGGAACAGTTGCCAAACCACTGATTACATGTGCATCGCTTCACACTGCATCTCTTTTGTGGAGGTTAGTGAAAAAATATATGCAAATGTTGGCGCTGCTGAAAATTTTAATGCCACTCGGACACATGCAACTGTAGCCATGTTCGCCATGGGAAAATCCCTTACAGCTGCAAACATCTTGGATGACTTTAACAAGAAGGCATGATCATTGAGATGGACCTATGGGGCCTAGTCAAATGTTGATAGAGATGCTGCTTCCTTTGGAGGTTTAAACATTGGAAGTCAGCAAGGACAGGACGATGGGCCAAGCTATCACATTGTTGCATATGCTACAGGAAGAGCTAAAGGTGGTGTCTGAAATGTATGCAGGTGTGGACAAAAAGAAAAGATGTGCATGAGCTCGGGGAGAGCTTAATCATTCGCTTGGCTGTTAAGAAGAAACATTATGTCATCCAAACATTACATCTGTGCCACAATTCTTGATGCACGGTACAACCAAGTACTGGCCACTTTCTTTCTTTTTCAGACAGGGATGTTTCAAACTACAAGACGTGGATTGCTGAGCCAGCCAGCAACCTAGAATAAGAATGACTGGGAATTAGAGGCCCACTCCCCGGGCAGCCCTCAACTTCTATACAGCCTGAGGGCCTTGCTGTTGGCTCACAGCAACCTAAACCAACAAGAACACCAGCAGCAACAACAACAACAACAACAACTCATGCAGAATAGGAGCACTGGCCCCAAAATCTATATTATGATTGGTTTTTAAAGTCAGGGCTTAAGTTCAGTGCAGAGATGAAAGCAAAAGAGGTCAAGCAAGTTGGAGCGCAAATGACTATTGAGAGGATGGTCCAGGTCTATCTGGATGACCCAACACCCATTGTTTTATTGGTATGGGACGAGGCGCCAATGGCCAGTGCTCAGCAGGCTGGCAAAAAAGCATCTGGCTTGTCTGGTGGTCAGTGAGTCTGCTGAGCGTGTGTTCAGTGCAAGCGGTGCGGTTCTCACAGTGAGAAGGACCAGCCTCTCACCCTACAATGTGGAGAGATTAACCATGATCAAAATGAATCAGCACTTTATACCATCAAATTACACTGTACTTGAAGTACGACAGGAGGAGGATGAGGTAATTGGCCAGATTCAGGTCATGGTAGTGTGTTAGCTGACCAACTTCTGGGTGAACCACCTGAGTTTGAGGATGAACTCTACTTCCCTGACTACTGAGTAGGCCTGGGCCACAATACAACTTTCTGTCACCAAACTGCTTTGACAAAAAAAAAAGAAAAAAATATATATATTTAGGGGTACATTATATTATTTTGTTTGATTGTGTCTGACTATGTAGCCCCACATATATGGCCGGATTGGAGTTGGACCAGTGTGCAGTCAAGAAGCCTCCATCCCCATTCCCTTTAAGGACATTGGAGAGACAATGCCTGCCTCTATCCTGTGACTATCTTTTTTTCATCCCCTAGCAGGACTTCCCCAGAAAATTCGATTTACAAGACTGGTCAATGTGTGTTGCGTGAATTGAGGAAGATTGGCAATGTACCACTGTGCTTGAATTGGAAAAGGTAAGTAATGCACCAATGAGTGATATATGAGTTATTTTGAGTGTTAAGATGATTCATGTAGTGGCAGACAGTGAGTGTGGGTGACGGTGTTCAACTATAATTTGTAAACTTGATTGTGTTTGTGATGATTTACAATATTTGTGGTCTAATGGGTGATCATTTTTTTCTTGAAGGTCATTTTTTCCTTCCCCTTTGACACTTAGCGAGATTTGTTTGCCAGGTCCACACTGCTTTGTTTTCTGGTTCACACTCCTCAAAGACCGGACCAGTCCGTTTAGCAAACAAACACAAATGTACACAAAAAAATGACTCAATATTTCTCTTGTTGTTCATCAACAGCATTGCACTACAGGTTGATCTTTCTCATTCGTGTTGCGAGTTGGAATGGGTTTGGACATATTTGTTACTCAGAGTCAGGATGATGATGGAACTATTCAGGGAAACCAACATGGTAATGATGACTCTAAGAGGCCTACTCAACTCTGTGGACTGGTGAGAAGTGCACTCATTTAGGAAATGCAATGCTGCTGGGTGAGTGTGCTGGCTGGCTCAAATTTGAAACTATGTGGTTGGGTGGGGGGGCCTGTTGTTGTAGGTAACTGGAGACAGACAAGTGATGATGTCACATCATCACAATATGCACGCGCTAGACTAAATAACAGTTGCAAGTTTGATCAGCGAGGTACATGCAGCCACTTGTCTGTGAATGTTGGTTGTTGTAATTGCTCTCACTTAATTGAATTGACCACACATGAATCATAAAATGAATGATTTCAGTGGACTATGCTCTTGCTCTGCCTCTGAGTCTTCTTGGTACACTGCTCATGAAGCTTACCTTCAGTCCTTCTCCTTGACTCTACAATATTGTTTCTGTTTGACAATCCACAGGCCTTCTCTTCTCCTGCACAAAATGCAAAAGCACCATCACACTCATGCTTACCTTAGTGGACCGCTTCAGCCAGAAACTCAAGATTGATGGACAATCCAAGAAGAATGCAGATGAACCACCCAATTTGGCAATATAGTATTATTTTCCTTTTAAAAATAATTGTTTTAAAACTGTGTGGGTTCACTTCAATCCTCCATAATTTGTATTTACTGTTTTTCATACTAAGGTGACAGAACATTTAGATATTTATAATAAGTTGGGTCTCTGGGGCTGACAGACTATTTGCAGTGCATTTAACATAACTGTGTAATACTCATTCCTTCATTTCCTTCCACAACAGATTGATGATGGATGAATATTTTCTTTTTGTAGTGTTTGTCTTTGTCACACCTTTCCCCAAATCCCCTTTCCCATCCATTCATTAAACCCCTTCTTCCGGGCTGTGTGATTTATTGAGGTGTGACTTAGATTACACCATAAATTGATCACACACTTGGTGGGGCAGATGTGGTGAAAGCAACACCAGCTCAGTGGAGGATGTTCTTTTACCTAAACAATTGCCCATACTGTCCCCATTTACGTACTCACATATATAAAGTGATCCATATTTTAGATGTAGAAGAACATCATTCATCAACATCATCTTTCACGCATTGTGTTGCGTAATCATTTAAACTTGTCTACTCCAGACTTTGTGCCCACTTAATGACTCGAGGATTTAGTAACTTTTGTTTTAATTAAAATACTAGCTCACGATTGCTGAGAAGTTACTATTGCTATTGTTGTTATATTATCAATATCAGGTATTCTTTGTTGTGTAGTAGTCTGGTCTCAATTATTTGTAAAGCTATAATATGATAACCCAGTAACTCTGTGTTTTCACTTCAGTTTAGTTGCCTGCGATGAATAATCCTTCCTATTAATCCTACAGTTGGACTTCAACTAGGTGGGAGTGGGACCTTGCTTCTGATTCCTTCACTGTTAGTGCACCGCCCTGCTACTATTACCACCACCATAAGATAGCACCTTGAGAAACCATGCAGTAAGAAGGCTGAGAGAGGTAACAGCCTGTAGGAGAGTAGGATCTGCTTCACATGGGTACCCCCACTTGTTGCTGATGCTTCACTGTTTTTCGACCTTAGTCTGGCTGGGGCCCTGCTAATCAGAACCCCAGCCTAGCTGCTTCCACTCTAAAATGGTTTCCATGTGCCTTAGGCACATCTCTGATTGGAATCTGGAGTGCCCTTATAAGTCCCTAGTATATGGTATACTATGTACCCAGGGCATAGGTACCTCAGAGGCCTACCAGGGGCTGCAGCATGTATTATGCCACCCCTGGAAGGCCATCCAAACTGACACCACAGGTCTGCTACTGCAGCCTGGGTAAGGTGGTGCATGCACCCCTTACTGTGATATAGGCTACCTATATCACTATATACATACACACATATAAACCTATAAGTCACTCCTATGGCAGGCCTTATCAATCCTGAAGGCAGAGTGGGTGGTTCCTATGTGAGAGGGTGCCCCTGCATGAGCAGGGCCCCTCTTCAGCGTTCGGAGACCCTTCTCTGATGCTGTTTGTAGTGCAGCCTGACCATATACTCTTAAGCGCATTATAACCTCGCGTTAAATGCTAACTTTGGGATGGCTGCACCGAAACATGTCGTGTTTGGTGTCAAACATCTTGGAATACTACCCCCCGCCAATTCTGGTGGCGGGGGTAGCATTCCACCCTTCTAGAGGGAGAGACATGTTAACCCTGGCCTGGCCGGTAACTTCTTTCCAAAGCCCTGGCATCACAAAATGGATGCTGCTGCCACAGACACAAGTCTGGCCTCCTGCTGCTGACCGAAACTCCGGCAGGGGAGGCCTGGACAACAGGTTTCCTGTCCCAGGGAGGTGTGACCACCTCCCCAGACAGGATAGTGTGTATTGGGGCTGGGCGGGAGCACTTTCGGGTGCTTTGAAGTCCTGCACTGGGGGCACATTTGGTGTCCCTGTGCATACCCTAGTTCAAACCGGATCAGGGGCTTGCAGCCCCTGCTTTGGCACGAACTGGACAAAGGGAAAGGGGTGTAGCCACCCCTCTGCCCTGACCCACCCATAGGTGGGACCACAGAGTAAGTCCAACCCCTAAACTTAGTATAAGTATAGGAACCCAGTCCTTAGGACTTTAGATTATCCCTGGACGAAACTCTGACACAGAATCCTGGACCTTCGACGCTCTACTTAAAGATTAGAGGACAGAAGAATCTCCCTTGGGGTCAAGGAGTGACTCCCTGCTTGGCAGGCACCAAAGAAGCAATTGTCCGGTCTGCATCGCCTAAGCTCCCGTCGGACGCCGAAGTCTTTGCATCACCAGAGGTGGATTTCCAGACTTCCCCGAGGCTGCCCTGAGTCTCCAGCAAAGCTGAGGCCGGTAGCTGTCGTGGGTAATGTGGAACTGTGACCCCTGGACACCGCACGCATTTGCAAGTGCATCCTCTTCTGGGTCTCCCACGAAGTCATGCTTTGGGCTCCGAGTAGCCCTAGCCTCCAGCACCAACTGCACCGAAGATCACTGGCCTCCACTCCACGAGTGTCCTGTGAGCTAGCTCCACGTGCACCGTCTCAAGGCTCCTTTGCGGTCGCTAGCCCGTTAGCTAGTAGCCCTTCACGAAGGCCAATCTTTTCCTACTTGGGCTCCCTGGTTGCTCCAGGCTTGCCCTCACTTACCCTTGCTGGGTGAGTTCCTCAGACCTTGTTGGTCTGCACAATCGTCAATCTTCATCTTCATCGAGACTTGCCGTTGCCAAGGCTTGTTGGGTCCAATCCGGTCGCCGACACGTCAGCACTCGACAAACATCATGTACCAGCCTGAATCCTGCTCCTGGTCGCCGACAACGCCTCCTGGACCTCGTGGCTGAAGAGTCAAGACGACCGTCAACCTACCTGAAGCACTCGACATCGGTGGGCATCTGCTCATCGCCTTCCTGGTCACTGGCTAGTGACCCAGACTCTGTCCCCTCTGCTTTCAGGTTCTTCAGATCTCCGATCCAGCCTTGGATCCACCCGGGCACTTTTCACTTGGTCGCCAGCAGCACTTTGCAGCAGATCGCCATTCAAATCGACGACGAAACCCGACCCCGAAAGGCACCTATGCACCCGGCTTCCCTGGGTGAGGTAACAAGAGTACTCCGGTGCTCCCGTGGGTAGAGACTCTAGAACGACCTAGTTCTCAAAGGGTTTGCTCCAAGTCCTTCTTTAAGTGTCCCTTTTCTTTAAATTCCAAACCGCGACTTTCTCCATAGAAGTTAACGGCGATTCGCGGCTGTGTTACTACACTGCACGCGTCCTCCGTGGGTCCCCTGTGTCACTACCTTGGGTGGTTCCTTGTGGTCCAAGCACTTCTAGAGGCTCTAGGCCTAGTGTCTAGCTCAGTCGTGGTTCTTATACCACTTTATTGGTATATGGTTTGGTACGCTCCTAGGGCCCAAACGTGTATTTGTGCTATTACTGTGTTTAAATAACTTATAACTTATGTATTTCGAACTCTAGCCTCATAAAGAGACTAGAGGGGTGTGTTTAGTAATAAATACATATATTTTGAATATATACCTGGTGTGGTGCTCTTTCATTTGGTCACTCAAGAGATTATAGACTGGTAAAACAAGCTGCTTTACATTCCTTCAAGACTTAGCCTGAAGGCTGCTCTCCATAGCTACAACTAGGATAGCTTTCAATAAAGGTTGTCTTTAACCTATCTCCAATAAGGGGTTGTTTGGACTGGTGCAAGGTGCCCACTATAATTAGTGGACAGCATATGCCAGGCCAACTTCTCACATTGGTGTGCAGCGTGTGGGATTCCAGCTTGATATTGTTTTACCAGATAATCTCAAATGAATTGATCAACTGAAAACCACTAAAGGTACCTAAGGTACATATAAATTAAGCTTAGTATACAGTAAGTTCTACTGAACTTAGAGTTGTGTGTCAAGGGATAGCACACCCTTTCTACAACTCAAGAGAGTTTAGTAGGCCACACTAGAGTAGGTAGTGCATACACCACACCTCACTAGTGATGTCTTCAAAGCCAGGACCCAGTGAGTCCTTGCCAGAAGCCAATGGGCTTCTTCCCTCCAAGTATGATACACTCCCATTCTTGGAATTGAGAGCAATATGCAATGTGAGGAAACTGAAGACAGGCCAAAGTCCCACCACCCAACATCTGAGAGAGATGTTAATGGCTGATGATCTCAACAGGCCCTTAGGGTCTGAACGGGTAGGTGCAGAGGGTGGGGCAGAAGATGAGGATGGGGCCAGGGGTAGCAACACCCCCAACCCCCCCTCTGGAACTGACCAGGAGGGTGACAATGACCCTGACCTGGAAAACCCAATTCCTCCTGTGGATGAGGAGGAGGCTCAGGATGACCTCCACTTTGTCCCCCAGGAAGGATTGTGAGTGTGCCTAGAAGGTCTAGATCTCCTTCTCAGGAGTCTAACCACTCTGGCACCTCAATAGGGACCTCTGTCTCCTCTCATAGGAGGGAATCCTCTCATGAGAGGAGAAAGAGGCTGATTCAGTATGAGGAAGCTCAGCTTGAACTCAGAAAACAGCAATTGGCCCTAGACAGGGAGTCCCTAGATCTCCTTAGAGAGAGAAAACAGTTGGGACTAGAGTCCCATGGTGGCAGCAATATCCCTAGAGATAGGGAAAGGTCTTATGACCATAGAAACCTGAGCAAGATTGTCCCTCCCTACCAGAGTGGGGATGACATCCACAAATGGATAACTGCTCTAGAGAGGGCCTGTAAAGTACAGAAGGTCCCTCAGGGGCAGTGGGCAGCAATCTTGTGGCTCTCCTTTGCAGACAAAGGTAGAGACAAGCTCCTCACTGTAAGAGAAGAGGATGCTGATAATTACAAGGTCTTGAAGAGTGCTCTTATTGATGGGTTTGGCCTAACAACTGAACAATACAGGTTAAAGTTCAGAGATGCCCAAAAAGCACAGACTCAAGACTGGGTAGACTATGTGGATTGTTCTGCTAAGGCTCTGGAAGGCTGGTTGATGGGCAGTAAGGTGTGTGACTTCTCAGGATTGTACAATCTGATAATGAGGGAGCAGATTCTTAATAACTGTCAAAATCAGCTGTTGCATCAGTACCTGGTGGACTCTGATCTGACCTCTCCCCAAGAATTGGGAAAGAAGGCAGACAAATGGGTCAGAACCAGGGTGAGGCAGAAGGTACAGAACCAAGGTGGTGACCCTAAGAAGCAAGATTCTAAGAACTCTGATAAGGGTGGGGAGAAGGGTAAAGATCAAAAGTCTTCACAAGGCCCCCAAAAATCTTCTTCAGGTGGGGATTCACAGACTACCAAAGGGAAAGGCCAAAGAAAACCATGGTGCAAGGTCTGTAAGCAAAAGACCCACTGGACCAGTGATTGCACCAAGTCCAAAGACTCGACTCCAGCCCCCACCAATGCCCCTAAGGCACCTGTTCCCCCTAGTACAGTTACAGTTGGTGGTGGGAGTACTACAGCCAAGGGTTTAGTAGGGTTGACCCTGGGTACTGAGATGGGCTCTGACCTAGTCAGAGAACTCACTCAGGCTGTGTTAGTCTGTGATGGAGGCATGGATGTGACCTCCTCTGTGAGTCCCAGTAATCTGGGCAAGTACAGACAACAGCCTTTAATCAATGGACGAGAGGCTTTGGCATTTAGGGACACAGGGGCAAGTGTCACCATGGTGACACAAGACCTTGTGAATCCTGGGCAAGTTATACTTGGTGAGATGTACCAAGTGACCAATGCTAGCAATGTCAGAACAGACCATACTCTGGCAGTTGTTAACTTCTCCTGGGGAGGGGTAACTGGCCTTAAGAAGGTTGTGGTAAGTGCAGACCTACCAGTTGAATGCTTGCTTGGCAATGACTTAGAAACTTCAGCTTGGGCAGAAGTGGAGCTCAGGACCCATGCAGAAATGCTGGGGATCCCTGCAGATGTGTTTGCTGTGACCAGGTCACAAGCCAAAATGTCTAGCACTGAACAGGCCTTGGATTCTGGAATAATGGACCAAGTGCCTTCCAAGAGGAGGAGTAGTAGGGTAAAGGCAGTGCCTTCCCCTTGGCTCAGAAGGAAGATCAGTCCCTTGAGGGGATGATCTCAGTCCTGAGGAAGGAACTGTCCCAGAGGAGCTTGAACCTGACCAGGTTGAGTTCTTGGGGACAGGGGACCTTCCAGGGCAGATCTGAGCCAGGAGCAGCAGAGCTGCCCCTCTCTTGAACCCCTCAGACAGCAAGCTGCTGCTGAGGCTGCTGGGAAAGCTAGTGGTCCCCATACTGTGTATTGGGATGATGGACTCTTGTACTCAGAGTGTAGAGACCCCAAGCCTGGTGCTACCAGGAGGTTGGTTATACCTCTGAAGTTCAGGGGCTTCCTATTGACCCTAGCCCATGATATTCCCTTAGCAGGTCACCTGGGCCAGAACAAGACTTGGGACAGAATTGTCCCTCACTTTCACTGGCCCCACATGTCTGAAGACACCAAGGAGTTTTGTCGCTCCTGTGTAACCTGCCAGGCCAGTGGCAAGGCAGGTGGCACTACAAAGGCCCCCTGATACCACTACCTGTGGTGGGGGTTCCCTTTGAAAGGGTGGGGATTGACATTGTTGGTCCCATGGATCCCCAAACAGCATCTGGGCACAGGTTTATCCTGGTGGTAGTGGATCATGCCACCAGGTACCCAGAGGCTATTCCCCTTAGGACCACTACAGCACCTGTGGTGGCAAGGGCCCTCCTGGGAATTTTCTCAAGAGTGGGCTTTCCTAAGGAGGTTGTATCAGACAGGGGTGCTAACTTTATGTCTGGATACTTAAAAGCAATGTGGAAGGAGTGTGGAGTGACTTACAAGTTCACCACACCCTATCACCCACAATGCAATGGTTTAGTTGAAAGATTCAACAAAACCTTGAAGGGCATGATTAAAGGGCTCCCAGAAAAGCTTAGGCGAAGATGGGACATACTCTTGCCCTGCCTTTTATTTGCATACAGGGAGGTGCCTCAAAGGGGTTGGCTACAGCCCTTTTGAACTTTTGTTTGGCCACCCTGTCAGGGGTCCATTGTGCTTGGTGAAGGAAGGATGGGAGTTACCTCTCAAGCCCCCAAAGCAAGACATAGTGGACTACGTACTTGGTCTCCGCTCCCGGATGGCTGAGTATATGAAAAAGGCAACTAAAAACCTTGAGGCTAGCCAGGAACTTCAAAAGGCCTGGCATGACCAAAAGGCTGTACTGACTGTTTATCAGCCAGGACAGAAGGTGTGGGTGTTGGAGCCAGTGGCCCCAGCAGCTCTCCAAGACAAATGGAGTGGACCCCACACCATTGTTGAGCAGAAGGGTGAGGTTACCTACTTAGTAGACCTAGGAACACCCAGGAGTCCCCATAGGGTTCTCCATGTCAACAGGTTAAAACCATATGTGGACAGGGCAGACATGGGCTTGCTCATGGCTACTGATGAGGGACAGGAGGAAGAGAGTGACCCACTCCCTGACCTGCTCTCACAGAACCCTGATGATGGGTCAGTGGATGGTGTAGCCTTGGCAGGCAGCCTCACTACCCAGCAGCAAACTGATTGTAGACAGGTGCTCAATCAGTTCAGACACATGTTCTCACTGACTCCAAGTCAGACCACCTGGTGCACTCATGAAGTGGACACTGGGGACCGTCTGCCTATTAAAAATAAGATTTATAGGCAACCTGACCATGTCAGGGACTGTATCAGGACAGAAGTCCAGAAGATGTTGGATTTGGGAGTTATTGAACCCTCAGATAGCCCTTGGGCTAGTCCAGTGGTCCCTGTGCCAAAACCTCACACCAGTGGTGGAAAAAGAGAGATGAGGTTTTGTGTGGACTACAGGGGTCTCAATGCAGTCACTAGGACTGATGCCCATCCAATACCAAGGGCAGATGAGCTAATAGACACGTTGGCCTCAGCCAAGTATCTAAGCACATTTGACTTGACAGCTGGCTACTGGCAGATCAGACTAGCTGATGATGCAAAGCCAAAAACAGCATTCTCAACCCCTAGTGGGCATTATCAATTTGTGGTGATGCCCTTTGGTCTGAAGAATGCACCTGCCACTTTTCAGAGGTTGGTGAATACAGTCCTTACAGGTCTGGAAGCCTATAGTGCAGCATATCTAGATGATATTGCTGTCTTTAGCTCCACCTGGGAGGATCACCTGGTCCACCTCAGAAATGTTTTACAGGCCCTGCAAAAGGCAGGCCTGACTATCAAGGCCACCAAGTGCCAGATAGGGCAGAGTCAGGTTGTGTACCTGGGCCACCTTGTGGGTGGAGGCCAGGTTCAACCTTTGCGGAGCAAGATCCAGACCATCATGGACTGGACTGCTCCAACTACCCAGACTCAGGTGAGAGCCTTCTTAGGCCTGACTGGGTACTATAGGAGATGTGTCAAGGGGTATGGATCAATAGTGACACCCCTGAATGACTTAACTTCCAAGAAAATGCCCAAAAAGGTTCAGTGGGCAGTTAGCTGTCAAAAGGCATTTGATGACCTGAAGCAGGCCATGTGCACTGCTCCCATTCTACAGAGTCCTGATTACTCCAAGAAGTTCATTGTTCAAACTGATGCATCTGAATTGGGGGTAGGGGCTGTACTGTCACAATTGAATGAAGAAGGTCAGGATCAGCCAGTAGCTTTCATTAGCAGAAGGCTGACCCCTAGAGAGAAACGTTGGTCAGCCATTGAGAGGGAGGCCTTTGCTGTGGTCTGGGCTCTGAAGAAGTTGAGGCCATACTTGTTTGGTACTCACTTCCTTGTTCAAACAGACCATAAGCCCCTCTTATGGCTAAAACAAATGAAGGGTGAAAACCCCAAACTGCTTAGGTGGTCCATTTCCCTACAGGGGATGGACTTCACAGTGGAACATAGACCTGGGAGTAACCATGCCAATGCAGATGGACTCTCTAGGTACTTCCACTTAGAACATGAAGACTTAACTGGCCAAGGTTAGTTTAATGTCCCTACGTTTGGGGGGGGTTGTGTAGGAGAGTAGGGTCTGCTTCACATGGGTACCCCCACTTTTTGCTGATGCTTCACTGTTTTTCGACCTTAGTCTGGCTGGGGCCCTGCTAATCAGAACCCCAGACTAGCTGCTTCTTCTCTAAAATGGTTTCCATGTGCCTTAGGCACATCTCTGATTGGAATCTGGAGTGCCCTTATAAGTCCCTAGTATATGGTATACTATGTACCCAGGGCATAGGTACCTCAGAGGCCTACCAGGGGCTGCAGCATGTATTATGCCACCCCTGGAAGGCCATCCAAACTGACACCACAGGTCTGCTACTGCAGCCTGGGTAAGGTGGTGCATGCACCCCTTACTGTGATATAGGCTACCTTTATCACTATATACATACACACATATAAACCTATAAGTCACTCCTATGGCAGGCCTTATCAATCCTGAAGGCAGAGTGCGTGGTTCCTATGTGAGAGGGTGCCCCTGCATGAGCAGGGCCCCTCTGCAGCGTTCGGAGACCCTTCTCTGATGCTGTTTGTAGTGCAGCCTGACCATATACTCTTAAGCGCATTATAACCTCGCGTTAAATGCTAACTTTGGGATGGCTGCACCGAAACATGTTGTGTTTGGTGTCAAACATCTTGGAATACTACCCCCCCGCCAATTCTGGTGGCGGGGGTAGCATTCCACCCTTCTAGAGGGAGAGACATGTTAACCCTGGCCTGGCCGGTAACTTCTTTCCAAAGCCCTGGCATCACAAAATGGATGCTGCTGCCACAGACACAAGTCTGGCCTTCTGCTGCTGACCGAAACTCCGGTAGGGGAGGCCTGGACAATAGGTTTCCTGTCCCAGGGAGGTGTGACCACCTCCCCAGACAGGATAGTGTGTATTGGGGCTGGGCGGGAGCACTTTCGGGTGCTTTGAAGTCCTGCACTGGGGGCACATTTGGTGTCCCTAGGCATACCCCAGTTCAAACCGGATCAGGGGCTTGCAGCCCCTGCTTTGGCGCGAACTGGACAAAGGGAAAGGGGTGTAGCCACCCCTCTGCCCTGACCCACCCATAGGTGGGACCACAGAGTAAGTCCAACCCCTAAACTTAGTATAAGTATAGGAACCCAGTCCTTAGGACTTTAGATTATCCCTGGACGAAACTCTGACACAGAATCCTGTACCTTCGACGCTCTACTTAAAGATTAGAGGACAGAAGAATCTCCCTTGGGGTCAAGGAGTGACTCCCCTGCTTGGCAGGCACCAAAGAAGCAATTGTCCGGTCTGCATCGCCTAAGCTCCTGTCGGACGCCGAAGTCTTTGCATCACCAGAGGTGGATTTCCAGACTTCCTCGAGGCTGCCCTGAGTCCCCAGCAAAGCTGAGGCCCGTAGCTGTCGTGGGTAACGTGGAACTGTGACCCCTGTACACCGCACGCATTTGCAAGTGCATCCTCTTCTGGGTCTCCCACGAAGTTGTGCTTTGGGCTCCGAGTAGCCCTAGCCTCCAGCACCAACTGCACCGAAGATCACTGGCCTCCACTCCACGAGTGTCCTGTGAGCCAGCTCCACGTGCACCGTCTCGAGGCTCCTTTGCGGTCGCTAGCCCGTTAGCTAGTAGCCCTTCACGAAGGCCAATCTTTTCCTACTTGGGCTCCCTGGTTGCTCCAGGCTTGCCCTCACTTACCCTTGCTGGGTGAGTTCCTCAGACCTTGCTGGTCTGTACAATCGTCAATCTTCATCTTCATCGAGACTTGCCGTTGCCAAGGCTTGTTGGGTCCAATCCAGTCGCAGACACCTCAGCACTCGACAGACATCGTGTACCAGCCTGAATCCTGCTCCTGGTTGCCGACAACGCCTCCTGGACCTCGTGGCTGAAGAGTCAAGACGACCGTCAACCTACCTGAAGCACTCGACATCGGTGGGCATCTGCTCATCGCCTTCCTGGTCACTGGCTAGTGACCCAGACTCTGTCCCCTCTGCTTTCAGGTTCTTCAGATCTCCGATCCAGCCTTGGATCCACCCGGGCACTTTTCACTTGGTCGCCAGCAGCACTTTGCAGCAGATCGCCATTCAAATCGACGACGAAACCCGACCCCGAAAGGCACCTATGCACCCGGCTTCCCTGGGTGAGGTAACAAGAGTACTCCGGTGCTCCGTGGGTAGATACTCTAGAACGACCTAGTTCTCAAAGGGTTTGCTCCAAGTCCTTCTTTAAGTGTCCCTTTTCTTTAAATTCCAAACCGCGACTTTCTCCATAGAAGTTAACGGCGATTCGCGGCTGTGTTACTACACTGCACGCGTCCCCCGTGGGTCCCCTGTGTCACTACCTTGGGTGGTTCCTTGTGGTCCAAGCACTTCTAGAGGCTCTAGGCCTAGTGTCTAGCTCAGTCGTGGTTCTTATACCACTTTATTGGTATATGGTTTGGTATGCCCCTAGGGCCCAAACGTGTATTTGTGCTATTACTGTGTTTAAATAACTTATAACTTATGTATTTCGAACTCTAGCCTCATAAAGAGACTAGAGGGGTGTGTTTAGTAATAAATACATATATTTTGAATATATACCTGGTGTGGTGCTCTTTCATTTGGTCACTCAAGAGATTATAGACTGGTAAAACAAGCTGCTTTACATTCCTTCAAGACTTAGCCTGAAGGCTGCTCTCCATAGCTACCACTAGGATAGCTTTCAATAAAGGTTGTCTTTAACCTATCTCCAATAAGGGGTTGTTTGGACTGGTGCAAGGTGCCCACTATAATTAGTGGACAGCATATGCCAGGCCAACTTCTCACACAGCCCTCACTTCATCTATTCAGGTAAGAGAACTATGGAGCGTTATAGGCAATATAGACAATGATAACCCCCCCACCCCAGTGGTCAATATAGTTGCAGACTGCAGAGACTATAGAGTAGTAGAACAAGTAGATTTTAAAAACAGGCTGCACAAAAAGGCAGCAGTGCAAAATAAAAAAAAATAAAAAAAGATTTGAGGCATAAATAAAGTAAAATAAATATGCATTTCCCATTTAACAGTATAATAAAACTCACCCCATCTCCCACAACTGGCACATCCCTCTCCCCAAACAAATCTCCCCATCCCCAACCAATGTCCAAAATGTCCAGCAAAAAAGTCCAAATAACGTTCCCGATCCCAACTCCCATCATTCCCACTCTCTTCACCCACAAGTTCCACCCACCATCACAAATATTAAAAAAGGGGGTGAAGAAGAGGGCACTAGATACGGGCCAGAATACTTTTCAGGTTCCCCTCCATCTGTGCCTGCCTGTCTTCGATGCGTGCCAGCCTCAGGAGGACACGGTACTGGAAAGTGCAGTCTGTAAGCAAGGGGGATCAGCAGTGGTGGTGCAATGGGAGGCTGCCAGACTGCAGTGCTGCTTTTGTTGTTGGGAAGCTGGAGCAATGGCAGCTGGCTCGGGCCCTGGGCAGCTGCCTCTCCCTCCTCCTGGGCCATGTGCTGCTGATATTAGGCCTGTGTAGCCTCCAGCTTCTGCCATCACAGCCGGGTTGCTATATCTTGCCTTGAAGAATGACCAGTAGGAGTAGCTATATCAAGAAAGAAAAAAGACAAATTGTAAACAATTCTCTATGCAAAGCACTTGTTTAAAATTATATAGTGCCACAGCAGCAGTACATTGCTGGTCCTTTAGGCCCATTCGCTTTTGAAGTGATTAGAGTCACAGTCATTACCCACACATAAAACTAAAGTCAAATACCAAATGCAGTAACTGTCTGAAAGGAATTAAGACAAAATAAACAGCATACCACTTTTTAAAAAGGTTTTTTTTTTTCTTTTGAAGGATTTTCTAATAAAATCTAAACACAAATAGTGGAAAAATACAAATAAATTACCTCTCATTAATGAGTAAGGCATTATGCACTACAGAGTACAAGTATTCTTGTCATGCCAAATTAATGGAGGCATGCTAGCAGGTGCCCTAGTCGTACTTTGCTACTCTCTGCAGTCTGCAGCTGGGGCAGCTGCAATGGATAATTAGCTTATTTCAATGGCCTTGCTCTTCTCCATAATGCCTTTTAATTTTACCCTGACTACATGGCAGATTAATAATAATAAATGATACATGCCACGTATAAAATCATGCGGATATCCTGTCTGCCGCAAGTGATGGTGAGGAAAACAATGCACTGCAGTACAGGGAAAGGATTAAGGAATGGGATATAGATTGTATTTGCAACGTTCCTCACAGACTATCCCATCCGCAAAAGTCAAGGCACTTAGCCTCACTTTACTCCCTGGCCTCACCCTCCACCACACTTTATAATTATTTCCCACAAATACATTCGCTTGGCAGTAAGGAAAGGAAACTTAACCTACTCTTATGTAGGGTAAATTAGATCGATTAGGCCGGATAAGTAGTAGACTTTTTACTACAGAATAGTGGGGTGTCACTGATCATCATCATGTGCCTAAGCTTTGGCCAGTAGTGAGTCACTGTGGTTGACAAATGTTGAACTTCAAAGGAAGAAATTTGAACAGGAGTAAATCCGTTATGGAAGCCATGATGAAATATATCACTTGGCCAAAAAAATGTGGCACATCCCAAGAATGAGTTTCTCAAATTTTTGGGAAGGCTGAGACAGAATTTAGGAAAGAATAAAGGAGTGAAATACTAGGAAGTGACTGAATGTACAATGAGAGGGAAGAGAAACACACCTTGTTTTCAGATTGCCATGTATGGAAAACTTTGTAAATGTCACATTAACTGAAGCAGATGCACATTGCACAGACAGCACTGCAGTGGCGAATTGAACCATCATGGGTGGGACTGGTGAAATGCCACGGGTAGGGAGGGAGGTGATGATTGATGTTGGGTGGGATACATAATATTTGCCTCGCTTAACAGAAATACCACCCCAACCCTTTGAATAAAAGCTTTGATAAAACCATTCCAAGCAAGCAAAGTAGGTGAGCACACCCTAGAAGAGCTCCCTTGTTTCTTCATTCAAGCAATTATCTATTCATCATTTCATTGTTCTTATTCTTCACCCTTGGCTTAGATACACACAGTGGCAGTTTCTCTATGAGGGCATCAGGGCTCCACCCCCGTTACATTGCTGGATATGCTCAGCAGTCATTTATAAAAAATACCCTAAATTACGAGCTGCCAAAATGCCATTAACAACACTTACTGTCACAGTAATACTGTCAGTAGAACTTGAACACGGGGCTGCGGGGAACTGTATGCCCCACTCACCGATATCGCCACTGTTAATTGACGTCACATGACTGACTAGTCTCAACCTGCCCTGTTGTTTGCTCAAGCTTAGTCTACGTGTTTGCCGGCTGAGAACTTCACAGCCCTGAAGGCTGTGATGTCATCAGCTCGGCAAAGACCTAGCTGCAAGGCGTAGTCTCCACCCCCTGATGGCGTGGAGGTAAAGTTAGCCCTGGGCATTTTGAATACAAGCCCGGGATCGCTAACCCTCCACGTCAAACAGAGAGAGTGGAGCTTGTCACCACACCCTTTCCCAACTCGTTACAGGGCGTGGGTGGGACCCCTCCCTGTGACGAGTTGGGAAAGGGTGTGGCAGGTGGGAAGCAGGAATCAAGTCTGCGCAGACTCGACCACCTCAGAAGGCGTCCCGCGCATGAGTCTGCATTCTGTAGTGACTGTGGCAGTCGGAGTGCATTTTTTACTGCGTCGTCATAGACGGACTCTGAATTTCTAAATCATCATTATTAACTGCAGTGCCAGCACTGATTACTGCACAGTGCAATCGTTGCTTGCTTGCCGCTTGTAACAGCACTGGTTTTTGTAACTTGTTGCTGCCAGAGAGTACTAGGCCGGACTGCCTGCTGACGTCGTCTGAACTAACTCGGGTCAGTTCACAAGCCCAGGTAAGGCCCAGGCGGGCATTTTTAACTTCCAGTAATACCAGTATAGGCCCGTTTAGGAGTCCTCTCTGAGGGTCCTCCTACTTCTGGTCAAGTTTTGAAGTGAAGCTCAACGCTGGCCTTAGTATGAGCCTGGCCGTGTGTGGCGAGTTGTGATTTTGTTGCCACTAGTGGTGCTTTCCTACATCAAGTTCTGGACAAAGCATCCGAATACCTTGTTTATTACTCTGCCTTTTTGGAATGCAAAACCTCAGCCACAACATCACGTCTCCTTCCTGGACTTTGAAAAATTGTGTAATGTAACATGGCTGCGCATTTGACAATGGTGGTAAAAAGGCCTTCTTAAGGGCACACTTGCACTCTGAATTAGAAGTATTGAGTGGTTAATAAAGAGTATTATATTTTCATGTATGAATTTCTGCTTTCAGAATCATTTACTTGTATCTCTGGGCACTATTCTCTATTTACACGCATCAGAAGAGTAAACTTGTTCTCTAGTGTATGGCACACCCTGTGCCCCACCTCTGAATGGGAGATGTGGTGACCTTATGGCTTCCAGTGTTGCACCGGTGGTGCTACAACCTTATGTTTACCGGAAGTCCTCTTCTAGGCTGCTAGGGTAGTGAAATAGTTGAGCCTCTTGTACAGAGAGGACTATTCCAATTCTTTTTTTTATTTTTTATTTTAATTCTTTTTATTGAACAAAGCTCCATAGAGCATACAACAGAAAGTAGGTTGACAGATATTCAAAGGTGTGACACAATGCAGAGGAATCATTTCCATTAACTCAAAAATGGCGCTTTTAGGGCCCTTTAACTTACGAGAAGCGCTCATATCACCCTCTGGTTGACCTCCCATCTCCCCTTGCGGCACTCATCCAGCCCCCAAGTCAACCACATCCCCTATATTCTCACCAGGACCTCCACAGGTTCTCCCACTTCTTAGGACAGCCTCTGGCTTTATAGATCACTTGTGTATTCCCATTGTTAAGTTTAATAAATGGTTGTTTTTTTAATACAAGTTCAAAAATAATTCATAGCTATACGTACGTTCCAGTTATATTATACTTTATTCTCCTGCATATTCTTTTAAATCTGTATTTTCACAGCGGGAGGGAGGTTTATTGGACCCTTACAATATGGAGGGAGTTCAGGACAGGTCTCAGCAACGTGCCATAACAATGTCTTTATCAAAAAGCATTTCTATGACCCGGATATAGTCTATGTTCCATTAACAATTGACAGTGTCCACTGGCACACAGGAACTCTATGGTCAAAGCATAGAAGGTAACGCCCTTTCCAAGTGGGCCCAAAGCACCCATTAGACCCCAGGGGCAAACCCATTGATTTCTGCTTGATATTGGACACTCATTGGCAACCACAGACTGAAACCCAGCTCCTGGACTCGTTCAATATCCGGGTGACCTCTGTAGTATTCTATAGTTCTGCACAAAATAAACACACTTGCGGTTGTACATCTGCTTTAAACATACATTTGTGCTCTGGCCAGACCATGTGCTGGCAGCCTGCAGTGGAATTAATTGTAATTCATACCCAGTGAGTCATTTCATAGTAAGCACGGGCTCTTCCATACCAAAGTGCTCAGGAGAATGGTGCCTGCTCACAGTATTCCTGGAAAGTCACAAAAACGCCCCCTCCCCTGCTCTTAATGCGCCAGGCCCTCGCTGTGCGATGTGGCACAGGGTTCTAGAAAGCCAGGTTTATGAGTCACTGCTCTCCAGGTTCTGTGCAGCAGCATGTGTGTTACTGTTGGAATTCAGCGGCGACGGTGCAGGAATGCCAGCCAAGGTAGGCACCGTGCCAGCAGAATGTGCCAATATATAATGTACCATCTTATTTGACCTCCTTAAGGCCGTCATGCAAACTTCCAATTATATTTGTTTGTATAGTGCACACTGCAGAACTTAATTGTTTGTAGGCGCTTCAGAGAGCTTTAATCTGGGGTTAGGAGTCACGGTTACCATAACTGACCCAGAGCTTGAGGCTGTAAAATGAACAGCAGTTGTAGTTGCATCGATAACATGTGTTTGGAGTGTGCAGATCGACTGTTACAACAATACAGCAGTTGCAGATGTTGCAAAGAAATGCATTTTGCATAAAAACATAAGACCAAAGGAGTCTGTGGATAGGGGGGGGGGGGAGCTGCCAGGGCCCAGCTTTGTTGACTATAGTAAAGTAGGCGACAGATGCTAGTCCAAATTGAATGTCTGCATGAATTTACCACATTTAATTGTTGTACTTATTTCTGCTTTTTATACATTAGTTTAGGCCAAACCTTACCTCGTTTTTGACTGTGAAGAGTAAAGTGCATGTGTTCTCAAATTTGCTTGAAAATGCACCATTTGCCCACTCATTTTTCAAAATTTTCTCGGGGGGGAAAACCCCCCCAAACCCTCCTTAGGTCGTTCCGGCTTGCTCACTATGCTCGCTCGCCGCGGTGTGCTCCACCACTAATTTTACGCCCACCACTTTCAAATGTCACCAGCCGCCTCTGGATACACACCATTTAAGCTTTACATTCTCTCATCCAGTCTTTCACCATTTAAAACCATCCATATATATACATACATTCATCCAAACACGGCTCTCAACAAACGTTTCACCAACATCCATTTACCCACCCTTTTCACCCATTCACCCATCCTACTTTAACCCACCCGAGCATTCCTTTCACCCAGCCAGGTGGTCATCCTTTCACTCATATACCCTTTCATAAACCCAGGAAGGCATCCTAGCTTTCACCCATATACATATAGCATTTCACCCATCCAGGCAGGCGTCCATTCACCCAGATACCCCTAAATACACCCTTCATCCACCCATGCATCCTATCACCCACCTATGAATCATTTCACCCACGAATCCTTTCATTCATATTACATTTCACCCATCCTTTCTCCTTCCATCGTTTTTAGGTCGAGCATTCGAGACCTCTTGTATATACTTTAGTATATACTTATTAGGTCGAGCATTCAAGACCTCTTGTTTATACTTTAGTATATACTTGTATGTGTATGTACTTTGTGGGCTCTGAAGATCAGCCCTAGGACTTGTCTGCTTCCGCTTAGGGACTTTTTTTTCTGTTCAACTGTCTTGAAAGAAAACGACCAGTAGAGGTCAGTAAAATACCAGAATTGCTTTCTGCTTGTTCAACTGCCTCTATTTAACTGTCTTGATAGAAAACGACCAGTAGAGGTCAGTAAAATACCAGAATTGCTTTCTGCTGAGGGACTTACTTTTTTAAATTTTTCTGGCAACTGCCTCTATTTAACTTTCTTGACAGAAAACGACCAGTAGGGGTCAGTAAAATACCAGAATCACTTTAGCATTCTCTAGATTCCAGTCCATAGACATTGTCTTCCACCAGCACTCGTAGACAATAATATTTTTTTCAAATCTTGTATTTTCAGTGATATGACCACCGAAGGGCCTGATTTTATATTAAAAACAGAGCTTTGGACTATACCATTTCCTGCTGAAAGGCAATATTTCTCTCCATGTGTTCCCATACCTGGCCTGTCACGCAGTTTGGTGTTTACTTTCCCTCCATGTTAAAGAACAGTAGATGTTTCAGCACCCAGGCTAATGTGCTGCATAGCTAAATGCATATAAGGTCCCAAAGGCAAGACCGATTGCTTTGCAAATGCTTGTTTCCCTTTTCCATCAAGCCATCATTGTTATCAATCATTATGAACTTTTGTCTGCTGAGTTGCATATAGAAGAGACCATTAATTACTCAACCCCCGATGAACCTGCTAAAGCGTGGCATTCACAAGTCAACATCCTTGTAGTGAGTATATTGCTAATTGTCAATAAGCAATACGACCGCCCATCCCTGCTGCCACTGGGATGCCTCCTTCGACTGCTGCTGCCGGCCCCTGGGCTCATGGTCTATGAGGCTAGAAAAAACATTAGACATTTTAGATGCCAGATGCGCCTCACCCTAATATTTCTTTTTAAAGAAAATACAACCACAATACATCACTACAGTTCGGTTGCAATATCTTCGATCAAAATACCATGTTGGGCATTTTTGTGGTTGCCAATGTTTGAAAAGCCAGGTAGTCAAGCCAATCAAAAACTTTTTTTAATGGAGACGCAGAGCTATGATGAATCTGAGTCATTTATCTGAAATGAAGGGGTGGAATAATTGGTCAATGAAGGACATATGGTTGTGGTTGGCAAATGCAATGGGGCCGTCCTCATACTTCCAGCCATGTTGCACTGTCATCAACTGCTGGTACACTACGATAATAATACATACACAACATTGGGGGTTCCACCATGACCATGGCCACTCTCTCATTTTACTGTTTGAGCATGAGCAAGAAAAAGAAAGCCTTCTCAACAAACATGCGTAGAATACCTTACTTGGGCACGCAATCTTCAAATTAGAGTACCTGACCTAAAATGGGTTCTCTGAGTCTTACAGTACAAGTCCACAAGATATATAAGGGGAGGGGGAAAGCTTACTGACAAATCAGAAGAAATGAAGCTACAGACAGACTAGTACAGACAGTTTGAAGTCAAGTACAGAAACTTAAAATATAGAAAATAAGTAAATCGAATAATGCTGGAAATAAGAAGAAATTAGCTAACATTAGAATGAAGATACATTGGAAAATAATTGGAGACAGGCACAGTAAAAAACAATAAAAAGGAAAAATTATGTGGGGCGTGGCCAACCATCATGGCCGCGAAGACGTGACTTTGCTCGGCTCCGTGACAGAGCCCGGTGAGAATGAGAATAGCTGTGTCCAGTCCCAGGCGGATGGCAGAAGGAGAGCAGGGACTGGACTTTTAATTGGCAGAGATCTTCCCTGGACGGCCGATGCAGATGAGCGGAGACCCGAAACAGCGTTTTTTGTAAGCCACCTAGACAAAATGGCGGACGGATCCCGCTGAGGATGAAACTACTCACTTCCTGCTGATCGGAAGGGGCGCAGGCGACTGGGTGGCTCTCCTGGTACACCGGATGCCTGACAGATGATTGGGGACCCCACACTTACAGAGGCGACCGGCACAAGAGACCGGACGGAGTTCACGAGCTCCTGTAATGGCGGCCGCGTATGGCAGCAGCACCCAGCAGACATAGGAGGTTCCCCAGAGGTGCGGACTGCGTTGGCTCCCTGGAGGGGGTCGCACGGTGAGCTTTCGCCCTCGGATGAGTGCGCCTGCTGAGGAGAGACCTCGGGGCGGCGAACGGGCCCTCGGGCTGAGACGGCACAGGAAGGTGAGAGGGGCCCCTCCCCTGGGATCAAGTAATCGCTGAGCGCACGGGGCTGAGGACAGGCAGAGAAGAGGGTGGAATGCCCAAACCGGCTTCGTTGGGCCACACTGCGCGTCGAGGGAGGGGAGGACCCCCCCAAAAGAGATGCCTGGCCTCTTGCCTGGCCCTAAGATGGTGCCGGCTGTCCTCCAGGCTGGAACATGCGAAGACTGTCCATAGAGCCCATGCTGCAAGCGGGAGGGGAGACGCCATATTTGAGCAGGTGCCAAAGAAACACGCGGCCCACCTGGAGGTGGGGGGGGGCTTGAGCCTGGGGTCATTACAGATTTCTCTCGACAAAACCTCTTTCCCCCCTCTGACCCTGTGGCTTTAGAGCGGAGGGCTGCGAGGTGTGATGCGGAGCTGCCCCTATGCCACCCAAAAAATTTCAGCCCAACAAGGTCTCCAGCTACTTCGGGGCGCCAAAGCAGGAGAGGTGCCAGAGGAGGAGGACACACAGGGTGCGGGAAGAATGGCGCTCCCACGGGAGGACCTTCTTGCAACCCTGAGGGACTTCAAAAGAGAGCTTAGAGAAGGCATAAAGGCAGACATAGGAGCCTCCGTTGAGTCCTTCAAATAGGAAATGGGCACCAAAATTACTGCACTTCAGGCGGACGTGGACTCGGTTGAGGCGCGCACCCTCGACCTACACCCTCGACCTAGAAGCAAAATGCCAAGATCTGGAAGGCCGAATCCAACCGCTAGAGGAGGGGGCAGAATCCCTTACTGCCCAGTTGAACTTAGCGCTTCTCAAGTGTGAGGACCTGAAGAACCGCTCCCGAAGAGAGAACATAGGGGTGCGGGGCCTGGAGGAAGGGAAAGAAGGAACAGACATAGAAGCCTATATGGTGGACCTATTCACCAGCATTTAGGCGAGGGGGCACGCGAAGTGCTTCTGGAATGCGTCCACAGGGTGGGCCCGGCCTTGCAGGGGAGAAATCAACGCCCAAGAGACATCCTAGCCAAATTCAACTCCTTTAAGGTCAAGGTACTGGTGCTCCGGAAGGCCAGAGACCGAGACTTGGTGGAATACCAAGGTGCGACCTGTGCACTATTCCAGGATGTAGCCCAGGCCAGGCTAATGAGACACCAACAATTTCGGCTGATCATGGCTGCCCTGAGGGAGTGCCACATTAGATATCAGTGGACCTACCCCTTCGGTCTGGCTTTCTCCTTCAATAACACACACCAGCAGTTCACGGAGGTGGAGGGGGCGGCGGCCCTGCTTGGTCTGGAGAGCTCTTCGTCATACACAGAGACAACACCGAAAGAAGCCCCCACCGACAGGCCCACAGGCCGGGGGGCTACGGTGGCTTGGCAGACACCTAGGAAAGCAAACAAGAAATCAGCGTAATGAGATCCCATGCCCATCTCGCTCTTTGCTCAGCCTACAGAAGCGTCTGCCTGCCCGCGCAGGTGGAGGACAATATAGAACCCTCTCCGAGATGTTTGGATCCCCCCAGAAAGGGGACTGGGCCAATGAAAGGATCTCCTTCCCGTTTGACTTTCCGCCTCCTATTGGCGCAAATTGGATTAAATTAGCCGACAAATGCCACCTTGCTGGCCTGATCTGAGACATGACTATGCCAGGGATAAGGTCTCCTAGAGATCTCTCATGGGGCTCTGGGTGCGGAAGTGGTCTTGCCCCAGTAGCTTCCTGAGGATACGGTCCCAAGGAACCTTGCAGACTCTTGAACAGTTCAGGTTTTTCATTCATGTAGTTGTGTTGTTACATGTTTTACCCAGGGATCACAACCTAACCGTGATGGGGAGGTGCAGGGTGGGTGGAAGGGGGGTTCCCCGCTACTGCTTATGTCAGGACGAAGGGGCAGATGGGGTTTAAATTAATGTCATGGAATGTTAGGGGCCTCAACTCCCCTAACAAAAGGCAACACTTCTGGAAGTTTCTGGGGGATCAGGGTCCGCAGGTGGTGGCTGTGCAGGAGACTCATCTTAAAAAGGGGGAGGAAGCGCGGCTGAAGCATTGACACTATCCCTTGATATTTCGGGTTGCCAACCCCAAAAAGCAAAATGGAGTTGCCCTGTTGTTCCATTCCTCAGCTCACTTTCACCTTGAAGCCTCGAAAAGCGACAAGGAGGGGAGGTTTGTTATGGTTAGGGGCTTGCTACTGGGAAGGCCCTGCACGATAGCCGCAGTGTATGCACCTAATGTAGGACAGGCAGAATTTCTTTCGGCCTTTCTCCTGTCCCTAGCGGGATTTGCCACGGGGGAAATTGTCCTCATGGGGGATTTTAATCTCATCTGGGACTCACAGATGGACACTACGCATCCACAGAGAGCTGGGGGAGGGGTGTTCAGCAAGGCTCTGAAATTATCCATGCAACAAATGGGCCTTCTAGACATCTGGAGGACCCTGAATCCCAACATGCGTGACTATTCCTTCTTTTCACACGCCCACAGGTCATACTCGAGGATAGACCACATTTTTATTAGTCAATCACTCATTCACACGTGTACGGCCTCCCTCTTCCTCCCCATAGCTATCTCGGACCATTCCCCCGTGACCTGTGTATTAAATTGGCCAGCCCCACGCTCTAAATTGACCAGATGGTATTTCCCAGAGGTGTTCGGAAGACACCCATAATGCTACACCCTCAGCTCCGGCCCTTAGAAGGGTCACAGCCCTCAGGGGGAAGTTAAACGCCATCTACACTAATAGAGCGGAAAAGACGATTCTGCGGCTCCAGGCCCATGGGTATGAGGGCAAAGATAATGTGGGCTCTCTCTCGGCGAGGCAACTAAGGGCTAAACAGGAGAAAGATTATGTAAAGCAAATCATTGACAGGAATGGAGTCACACACACCAGTGAGGAGGGGAAGGCCAGAGCGTTCCACGATTTTTATAGCACACTATACCAGGCAGAACCTGCCCGAGTGTCGGACCAGATGCAATACCTCAGTGCTTTGGAACTTCCTCAGGTACCGGCATCAACCAACGAGGAGTTGGGCTGCGCCATATTCCAGGAGGAAGTGCAGGTAGCCATTGACTCACTCAAGCGACATAAAGCCCTGGGCCCAGACGGGTTCACGGCGCAGTTCTATCGAACTTTTGCTGCTGACTTAGCCCCTCAGCTCACTGTACTATTCAATGATATTGCGACATCCCAAGCGGTTTCACCCTCTATGGGGGAAGCCCTGATATTGATAATCCCGAAGGTGGGTAAAGACCCTAAACAATGTTCCTCCTACAGGCCTATTGCTTTGTTAAATCTAGATGCAAAACTCTACTTCAAAATCCTGGCCACTAGTCTAGAGAAAATTCTACCCACTCTTATTCACCCCGACCAATCAGGGTTCATTAAAGGGCGCCAGACCCACGACAATCTTCGCAGGGTATTTCACCTTATAGATAAGGCACAGAAAAAACGGATCCCGGCGGCTCTTTTATCGCTCGACGCAGAGAAGGCCTTTGACCGGGTCGACTGGGCCTTCCTACAGCTCTCTCTGCATCAATTCGGGTTCTGCAAGTCCTTCTTGGGGATGGTAAGAGCTAATTTTAGTGCCCCGAGATCTAGGGTTTTGGTGAACGGAGTGGCCTCTGATTTTTTTAACTTAGCTAGAGGTAGCAGACAGGGCTGCCCCCTCTCCCCGATGCTCTTCACCCTCAACATCGAACCTTTCGCGGCTAGGGTCCGAGCAAACCCGCATATTAGTGGAATTCGGTTTGGAACAGATGACCACAAAATCTCGTTGTTTGCCGACGATGTACTCCTGCCAATAACTAACCCGGTGGCCTCCCTAACTGAAATACACCAGGAGCTACAGCAATTCAAAAGGGTTTCAGGCTTTAAGGTTAACCTCTCTAAATCCTTTGTACTAAACTTGACTTTGCCCCCCGAGGGTCAAAGAGTGGTTGAGGGGATGTCTTCCTTTCGATGGGCACGTAAGGCAATTACATATCTTGGGGTACAAATCACCCCAAGCTGAGCGATCTTTATAAGGCTAACTTTCCTCCGTTGCTTAGTCAGCTTAAAAATGATTTTAAAAAATGGAGCGCAGCCTATATCTCCTGGATAGGCCGAATCAACACAGTAAAGATGAACGTGCTTCCGCGCCTTCTCTATCTTTTCCAGGGGCTCCCTATCCTACCTGAAAAGGGGTTATTTCCAGAGCTGAAGTCCATGATTATTAACTTTATATAGCAGGGGCAAAGAGCGCATCTTTCTCACCGCCTCTTGACGAGGCCCCGCCTCAAGGGGGGCCTTGCTCTCCCAGACTTTCTAATATATTACAGAGCGGCCCAGCTGAGGGTCCTGGGCAAATGGTCATTGAGGGAGTCGGAGAAATTGTGGCTTCACATAGACAGGCAGGTGACAGGTAGAACCATTTGGGACTTGCCTTGGCAACAGAGAACGGACCGGTCAGCCAACGCTTACTTGAGCATACCCACAGCAACGACCCTCCTGGTATGGGACACGGTGACCAAAACACTACCGGTGACCACGTTTCCATCACCCTATACTCCCATTCACTTTAGCACTGCCTTCCCCCCAGCGCTACATGAAGGGCCCTTTGATCACTGGAGGGAGGGAGGTTGCCTCATGATTTCCGACCTTTTCACGGGAGGGAAGATTCGCTCCTTCACAGACTGCGTAAACCATTTTCGGCTCCCACAAACTGAAGGCTTCCATTATACACAGTTAGTACACTGGGTCTAGCAGCCGCAGATGCGACAGGCAGCCACTAGAGAACTGCTCCCATTGGAAAAATTCGTCCAATCTGGCAACACAGGGAGGGGTTGCATCTCCTTTCTCTATATACTCATGCTTACACTGGGTTCTCAGCGATCACTGCGCCACAAAGCATTTTGGGAGGGCATTCTGCCAACCGCGCCATCAGACAAGCAATGGGGAAACCTGTATAAAGATATAGCGAAATACAATCGATCCATGTTTCTGAGAGAGGCCCACTATGAAACGTTATACGACTGGTACCTCTACCCACAAAAACTGCATTCAATTTTTCCCAACACGACCGATCGCTGCTGGTGAGGTTGTGGCCTTCTGGGGGATTTTAAACACATATGGTGGGATTGCCCGGCTATACAGCCCTTTTGGAAGGAAATACTCTCCCAGATTAAGCTAATACTGGGGTACCCGATTGGCGACTCCATGGAACATATACTCTTGGGGATTCGCAATCCAATTCTCAAATATCAGACCCAGGGGGACCGGTCCATCATGTGACTGTGTCTAGGTGCGGCCAAGATGGCTTTGGCAGCAGCCTGGAAGAAGCCTGAAGCTCCCTCACTCACACAATGGCATGCCCGCTTATGGTGCGCATTGGCTCTGGAACGATTGTCCGACATCGTTGAAGACTCTCGCAAGGGCTTCCACTATGCATGGAACCCGCTAGTAAGCTACTTAACGGAGGGACTCCCTCTATTTGCATGCAGTCCCAGACTAAGGACATTACATCTCTTCCTGATCTAATAAGGGATTCCCCTCCACCGAGGTTGGGGCCACGGGTGTCTCCCCCCGCATGTGAGCCCCCCCAGCGCTGGTCACGGGGGGCTTACTTCTCGTCCCCTCTCCACATATAAGACTATAAGCCTATGTGTTTCCCTGGGGTTGGTTGGGGTTTTTTTTCATTTTTTTTTTCATCGCTTTCTTTTGACTTATTTACTGGTGTTTTGTTTCTCTACAAATGAAGACGTTCAAATATTTTAGAGCTCAGCTTTTGGGCCCTGTGCTCCACCGGTTCGGAGGTTCATATGTTCACATTCGGATTCAGCGCAGGGTTCTCCTCTCAGACTTGTTCGCGGGAACAAACCGAAACTTGTTACGAAACTGTGTCTGTATTATAGCTATCTACTGCTTGGATTATGCTCCTGTGAAAAAGGATTGAACGCATTATGGTTTATACAAAATGTTTGTAATCTTTGAATAAAATTCAATAAACAGATTTTGACCAAAAAAGGAAAAATTATTCTAAATCTGGAGCAGTAAAAGTTAGGGAAAAAATAATTATATTGACAGGAGGACTTACTGGGGCCAGCAGATCTATTGGCCGCCACACTTGTCGAGGCACCCCCAGCTTCCTCATCCTCCTCTGTGGCCCTCTTCGTGCCCCTGGATGCTGATGGAAGTAATAAAGAAGATTAAAAAAATGATTAGTGGTCAGTTAATCTTCCCAAAAATATTTTGACAGGCAAAGGCAAACACAGTAACATTATACTTTTTGAAAATCAGATTGCCTATAGTAGTAGTATTGAGTAAGGAGGCAAAATAACCGCTGTAACAGAAACACAATTACAAAGGGGCCTCACACAGTGGGTTCATGGTTGAAAGCAAGTGACGGCGTATGGCATACCACTGGTGAGAGGTGCAGAGGAAGAGGCTACTAAGCTACAAAGCGGCCATAAAAGCAGCCACAGCCATTACTGCTACTGCTACTGCTGCCACTACTGATACCGCGAGGAAAAGTGAAGCGGGTGCCTGAGTCTAAAAGCTCTGCTCTATTGAAAGCCAGGATTTGGTGCCGGTGCTGGAGCCAGGAGTTGGTGCCGGAGCCGGTGCCTCTCATTGTTTGTTGGAGTTGCCCGGTTTCCCTGACCTCAGCCTCAGCGTCTTTTGCCTGGGCGGCAGTGATTTTCGGCGGCCACCGGGCGACTGCTGGGTGCCACATCTGATGCCAGCAGCTCCATTTGGTCCTGGCTGGCCACCTCATTGTAGCAGTAGTAGGCTGTGGTGCCGGGAGCAACTACGGTCCCTGTGGTCCCTGTGAATGACTGTGGACAGTCTCTCAATTTGTTTATACATTGGCTGTGCATATTGGCAACATAGGGGCAACGGAAGCTTGGCTCTCAGAAGCGGCCCGAATGGTCGGTCGTGTGCAGCTTGAAAGCCAGGTCCATTCCATTACCAGGCAACGGGAATGGTAAGTGAGACAGGAAGTGAGACACAAACAAAGCCCCTCAAATTCATAACTCACAACCTTGGAAGAGTGTGAGACAAGAGCGGGAACTACAATTACAACTATAATTACAACTGCAGCTGCGACCAAGAGGCTGGTGCCCTGATATGAGTGGAGTGTAAGTGGGGTGTCTTTGATATGAGAGGCGCTCTTAAAGTTAAAAGTTAGTACCTGGTTACCGTTTACTGTTGCTCTCTTGCGGGTTTCTGATTGTGCCAGGCTGTGTAAATGAGTGCAGAGTACATATTACAGATTACAGCCAGTCCGCTCACATTGTTACAACAAAGAGGCTAACGGATGATGAAAACAAGATCAGTAAAAGCCTTGGTGCAGAGTAAGCAAGGTATAAGTAGCAGAGCTCAAAGGAAAGCAAGGCATCCCAAGTGTGACATGGCAAATGGGTCTCGTACCGTGGGCGACTCAAGATTAAATACTCCAAACATGCCAAACACTCATGAACAACATAATAGTGTCAGAATAAAAAAGAGAACTGTGGAAAGTGATTCAGCTCCTGATACCACATTAAAGGTTTTGTTAAAAAATACGCCAAGGAAATTAACCTATGATTCAATGGAGACACCATCTTTAAAGCAGCAGTCGTTTAAAGAATGCTTTGGGAAAAAAGAGATTATGTCCGGCTCAGTTTCCAGAGATAATGTCAAAGTAAGAAATGAGACAGTTGCAAATACACCTCAGGTACAAGCCGCGCTACCATTGATAATACAAGCCAAGCAAACATCACTATCTATACAATGTACACCAGCTGTACAGCGCATTGAAAATGGTAATAAGGGAAGGGGGATCATTTGACTGTATTAGAAAGTTTAACCTTGTCTTCTCTGCTCAGAGTGGTGGATAGGAGAATAAGAATGAGAAATCAATATTATATGAAAATACAGATGTACTAAGTAAAACAGGAAGTAATGAAGCAATAAATTGGGAAAAAAGAGTCAATATAAGAGCGCGAAGAGTTGAATATATTAGGGGACGGGAATACTATTAATGAACCGGAATCTGAGCATGTGGAAGTTTCATATGAGTCATTTAATGCCTCAATAACATCTGGTTAGTTGCTGGAGCTGGATTTTTTAGTTAATTCATTAAACTCAAAGTCGAATTCAAACCTAACCACATCAAAGTCACAATATAACTCTTCACAAAACAATGCAGGCATATGACGGTGTACTAAACAGGATCATGAAACAAAAAAACGGAATAGGGGAATAAATGAAAGTAAATCCCCAGGTGATGAAAATACACCTCCAACATTTCCGGTTCTGTCTGCAATAGTAGCACACTGTCACAATTGTCGGATATTTTAACAACACAATCTATCTTATTGACATAGCAGGTCGACTCTCTTAAACAGCAGAAATGACATCAATAAAAGTAAATTCTGAAATATTGTTATCAATAAAACAAGATATGAGTGAAATAGCAATAGCTTCAAAAAAGCTCGAGCGTATGGAAGATATCGTTGACTTATTACAACTGTTGCCAAAAAAAGTCAGAAACCTTGTAATGAATCACGTTAATAAATATGAGCTACCGCTTGCTGGAGAGAAGAGTAAGGATTTGAATAACGAAATAATTAATGTAAACCAAGACCGCCTCAAACAGAGAGAATGTTTTGTGAATATGATATCAGTAAATAAAAATACAAATATTATAGATAACCGTAGTAAAATACAAGTTGATGGACATCAATATGGCTTTGCTCCTTATTTGAGCAAGAAACGACTCAAAAAACTAAGAAAACTTAAGAAAAATAATGGTATCAAACAAATACTCCTCGATGCTCCACTACTGAAAGAAAGAGGGAATTTGCCTATATTTAATAAGTCAACAAAGAAAGCAAGAGAATGTAATTATATAAATATTGATGGGATGTACAAGACTGATGCAAATATGGCAACTCAAGCAGAACCATGTCTTATAGAAAATCAAGATACAATTATAATAGCTGAAGACAAAACAGCAGAACAGGAGCAGAAAACGTCACCAAGTCTGGTAAATAAGTTTACATCTACGTCCCCTAATCCAACTAATGTCAATGTACCAACAAAAACTTGCTCTGTAATAACAGTACCACAACCAATATACAGTGAAGTAGTACAGCTTGCAACACAAAATACACGGACATACATTTTTAATACAAATATCCAAAATAAGGATAATATTGTGCCATTACCAAGCAATAATGCGGTCTTATTGAAACAGATTATGGATGCCATAACAGGGCTAACCAAAAAATTTGAAGACAAAGATCTTAGACGTCTGGTAGACTCAATTAATACTGGAACAAACGAGAAAGTGAAAAACTGCTCAGAAATAGAAAGTGTACAAAACGATGGTCCTGTGTGTACTCGGCAGATAAACAGATGGGAGATTCAAAGAGCAATTAAAGGAAACTTAATTCAAGATAACAAAATACTATATATAGAATGTTCAATTAGCGAAGAAAAATGTATAATTGATTTTATACAAGTATATAAATCCGAAGGTCCACATGATATACTAAATCGGCAAAATATATTAAAACTACTAAATTGTTTTGAAAGCTTGAAAGATTTAGATTCAAAATTACTTGTTACTGTTCGCTTTATTTCAGATAATAAAATAAATACTGCCTATGTAACTACTAGAACAACATGGTCATCTCAGAATGTGGCTTTAAAGATCTTGGATGCAAAAGAATTCCTAGCCGATTGGTGAATTACAATCAGACAGCCAGAGAAATCTAAATATCCGCATATGCTGAGAACCGTTAATAGACAAGCAGAATATGACAAATTACCTTTAAGTAACAGACCATTGTTTAAAGGTCCTGACTAATACATAAGAATTTAAAATTCTAAAATCACTGCAAAGAAAACAGAGGCTAATGCTCAATCAGTTATCAAGCTTTGAATCCAGGGGTGATACAGTATTCATATTTGACTAAAAAATATTCCTAATGAGTATGACATAAGGAAAGTTTGACATAGCGAGTTCTCCATCTTATCGTGGAAAATAGCATGCTTTGAATGACAACTAAAAAAGTCCATGGAAAAAATGTCTATCTTTTTACAAGAACAATGTGTAAAATGTTTACAGGAAACTTGGCAATCAGGAAATTTAACTATACCACATTTTACAACACATGAAATTAAAGCAAAAAAGAATGCCTACGGAAGGCCAAGTGGAGGTCTGACAGTATCAATAAGTACCAAACTATGTATGACAAGCAAAAAAAATAAAAACATCTTTGAAATATATATTAACAGTTCTTTTAGCAAATCAAAACTCTATAAAGATCTTGATCATCAATATATATTTTTCTCCCTACTGGTAAAACATAAGTGTAGATATCGGGCAACATTAGATGAATTGGAGAAAATATTGGTTGCGTACGAACAATTGTTGGTCATTATAACTGGAGATTTCAACCAAACCTTATTGCCTTGAGGCGAGCAAAAATAAAAGTAGTGAAGAACCAGATATGAGCTATAATATCCCACAAACCACAATTTCTTAACAGAATAAGCCTAAAAAGATTAGTACCTTAGCCAAGTTCACAAATGATTTAATGACAGACTCAGGATACAGAACCCTAAACAGAAGGCTAGCAGAAGATTAACCGGCCTCATCAACTTATCGAGGGCCTACAGTCTCTTCCACCATAGACTATACACTTGTGCATTATTCCTATTTCCATCTTTGCAAAAAGTACACTATCATACCAAGACTCGGGAGTGACCATGATCCTCAAAGGCTAGTTATCAACAATAAGCATGATTATTGGGAGACCTATGCAATGGCCAATAGTGGCAGATTGACTGATGTGAATTGGGAAAAGCTTATTTGGAATAATATGCTAAATAGAGAAGGCATCCAATCTAGAAGGAATCATGACATCGAGTGATGAAAAGTATATTGTGCTACTAAAAATTGGGGACGGCTGGTTAGATGCTTGACAATCTATACTAAAGTATATATTATCAACTCTTATGGAGAAAGTACATAAATCGCAAACAAATATTGTAATTCACCCAAGACTCAGGAATTAACTGAATCAAAGAGAGTTTATTGCAAGATGGTGCAACATAATTTAAAACTTCCAATATCTAATGAGCGCAATCTTAGACTACAAGACTTAAAGAGAGAATTTAAGAACAGAAATTTACAAATAAAGCGGGATAGTGAGAACAAGGCCTACGCTAAATTATATTGTGCTATACTAACCAGGAATGAACGAGCATACTGGTCTCTGGTGGGACATGATACAATTTCATATAGGCAGCCAGACGATCTGTTTATCCTGAGTAATAAGTGGAAAACTCACATGAAAGTTCTGTATAAGTCAACTATTACCTGCAATTATACATCGCTAAAAGTTGATGGAACGTTTCCAGCTGTAACAGAGGAAGAAATAGTAGAACTAATAAAAAGTGCACACTCATCTAAGGCAGCAGGACCAAATGGTATCCCTATAGATCTGGTCATATTAAACACAAACTTTTGGAGTACGCTGCTAGAACAGTTGTTTTCACAGGTAATCAAGCTTGGAAAGATACTTTCTTCCTGGAAAGGAGCGATTGCCCATCCAATATATAAACGAGGTCCAAAAGCTGATCCGTCCAGCTATAGATTAATATCGTTATTGGACTTCGACGGGAAATTGTTTGCAAAAGACTTTCAAAACAATTTAAGGCTCTGGGCAGAGGAAAAATCATTAATACCAACAACACAAACCGGATTTTGTTCAGGGTGTTCGATAATTGATAACATCATTTCACTGGCTCAATTAGGAAAGAAAGCAAGCTTGCAGAAAACAACAATATATGCCTGTTTTGTGAATTACTCCACAGCGTTCAATAAGGTAAATCGACCAAGGCTATGGAGTAAGCTTACAACATGGGAAATTGATCCAAATCTTCTGAATTTTATTATCGGCCTACATTCAGAAACATGGCTACAGGTAAAATTAGCACACGACAATATGCTATCACCGAAAATTCATACTATAAATGGTCTTAGGCAAGGTTGTGTTCTCGCACCATTGTTATTCTCTCTCTATATTGCCGACATAGATATGGCACTAAAGTCTGATATGGGTATCGCACCAAAATTAGGAGGCGTAAAAATACCATACCTAGCATACGCTGATGACCTAGTGATCCTGTCTCTAACCCCGAAAGGACTCCAGCATCAACTGAAACAATTATACACCTACAATACAGCGAATGATTGATAGCTAATATGTCCAAGACAAACATTTTGACTTTTGGACGGTCTATAAAACCTAAAAGGTGGACACTAGGAGAAACATCAATCGATATAGTGGAGCAATATGATTATATTGGATTTTTGATAATAAGCTATCCTGGTCAAGTCACTCGGCCAGCAGAAATTCAAAATCAATTGTCATTACTCAATCAATTTCAAGATTTATGAAAATGTGTGGAGGGAAAGCGATTAGCTCATCACTTAAAGGATTACAAATGAAATTGGTTCTGTATTTATTATATGCATCTCCAGTAATTAGTAAGAAGGTCATCCTTGAGTTTGAGAAATGTTTTATGAAATGTGTACGCACCTTATTACATTAACGACAAGCAACTCCACACTGTATCATGAGATTGGAACTCGGCCTAAAATCCTTTGTACTATTGCACATCAGAAACTGTGTGAATTATATTATTGATTGTACAAAGGCTGACCAATCTTCATTGAAACATCTAATATTTGAAGAGTTAGGAAGATCCAATTACAGAGACACAGAAGTGTATAGTACATTGATGGGATTAGGATCTTATGCTATGCCTGACATAAAGGAGATGGGGCAAATGACCGGACCTGTGCAAAAAAATCTAATACGCAATACGCTCACTACGCAGTGTAATTTAGACCTTCTACAAGTTGGAAAATATAAGCATACGGATTTAGTAATTGATACATATACTGTACAGAGTCAAGAATATTTAGAAAGGAACCTACCTGGTTATATAAAAAGGACATTTTTAAGATTTAGACTATTTTATATACCAATTTGGGAGTTTGAAGGGAAATAGAACCGGGGAATTAAAGGTAGACCAACATGTCGGCTCTGTGGAATTTCTGATGAATCACTTGAACAGTTAATATGTACCTGCCCTAAGCTGTTGCCCGTACGGAGGACATACTTACGTTCCTTGTTTAAAAATGCTAAAATAAGAACAATTGCTGAGGCCATTAGATACTGTTTTAGGCTCAAAGAGGACAGTGCAATAACAATGATGATAAAGTTTTTAGATCATGCATATAAAGCATTAACAGCGTAGATAGCCTATATAATGGGAGTAATACAGATTTGAATGTTAGAGAATTGAAGATTAAAAATTGCATAAATTTGAGAAAAAATATGTATCTTGTATTTCTGGCACTTTAGCACCTTAATATATTGTGAGATAAAAGATCACAATATAGAGATAAAAAGGAGAACTAATTTGCACATTTCGCCCATTAGCACTTTAGAAAACCTTGAAATCAAAGATTGAGCTGAAAAAGTTTATAATATTGGCAAATGATTAAATATTATATGTAGCCCATTGTAGGAAAAGGATTACAAATTGCATTTATATCAGGGAAACGTACGTGCAGAATCTTTTATGATAAATCAGACGCATATATTTTACTAAATCAGCACATTAGCACTTCAACTTGGGAAAAGAAACAAATCGAAGTAAAGAATACATTTTTTTTTAGAGTTTTATATAGCGTGAACTAGACCCAAAGATATCAGAGCGCTTTACATGAGCACCAGTTTCGTTACAGATGGACACATTCATTTTTGTTAGGCATGGGGAGATTAAGTGATTTGCCCAGAATCACAGGATGTTGAGCGTCGTTGCCGAGACTCGGACCCAGTGCCCCCACTCCGAGGTTGACTGCTCTAGCCCTAAGGCTACATCCTCTCTTCCAAACAGTAGGCTGCTGTCAATCAGAGCTAAGTTAAGTTTATGTTACAAATATTATGTGATCATTATCTAGCCAGGTGGTCGTAGCTGCCTAATAGTACTCATTGGCGCTTGCTGGGGCTGAATATTTAAGAAGTGATGCAGCTACAAAAAGAAAGGCACAGTGAAGTGAGAAAATGCTAACTTACTAATACTATTAACAACCACTATCTTAGTGACAGGACAGAGGAGTCTCTGCCTCACTTCTTAAATATTCAGCCCCAGCAAGCGCCAATGAGTACTATTAGGCAGCTACGACCACCTGGCTAGATAATGATCACATAATATTTGTAACATAAACTTAACTTAGCTCTGAATGACAGCAGCATGCTATTTGGAAAAAAAATATTAGCATAAAAAGAACACAACAAATAGTTACTCACTTAGCCCCACAACCTCCACGTCCAGCAGGTCTAGCAGGTCCTGGTCCCTGTCCCGGATTTTGGGAACCAGTGTGTTAGCTGTTGATGGGTGCGCCTGACCTCAGAGCTGTGGTTTATGCACTGGTGCACCCTCTCCCACTGCTTCCTGAACTCCCGGAGGCCGTAGCCACTGCCAGGGCTGCTGCCTGCTTTCAGGGTGAAGGGGTAGTGGCACTGCACATAATAAACTAGGTCAGCCACCTCCATCTCCGAAAAAATGGCGCGGGCTGCACCCCTTCATGGCGCAGATGACTGCAAGTTATGCAGCTGGTGCTACGGGTGGTTCAAGGGGGCCTGGCGCTGCTGCTCCACTACTTTGCCATGGCACTGGGTGGAGGGAAGATTAAAAACAGGAAAAGGAAGGAAGGAAATAAAGTAAGGAAGTAAAGCAAAAAATGAAAAAAGTACAAAAGTCACAAAAAAACACAAAAAAATTACAATCATACATAAAATACACAAACACAAAGAACACACTAAAGTAATAAATAAAATGAGGTGTAGATAAGTTTGATAGGAGGAGGATTAAAGAGACTAAAGAAAGATTAAAAAGAAGGCCCAGCACCATAAACAGAGCAAAAAACAAGATGGACATGACATGCGAACAGCGTGGTGCCATTCACGTGTGATTTCCAGCATGAGAATGCATGTTGCGCTGCATATGATGTAAAACGTCACATGAACGGGCATGGTGAGAAGCTCCACCCACTCACTGAATTCCGCGGAGCAGTTTTTTAAGCACTTTGCTGAGTTCCTTGTATCGCAACTCCTCGAGCTCCGCCTGGGCCTAATCACTTTAGGCTCATGAGTCAGATGTGTGTTGATATAATCACTATCATATAACCATAAATACCAGTAAGTTAAAGTTCATGACCTGTGGGTCATCAAACAAAAGATGCACCTCCTTATTCAGATTGAAAGGGGAGATGCTGAAAAAAATAAACAAAATGTCCATACCTTATTTGCTTCTCCTCAGTACTGTTCAGATTACTTGACCGAAGCTACGGAGTAAATAAGAGATTGCAGAGAAAGGAATCATGTGATTTACATCCATTTTTGGGGTTAGTGCCTTCCACTATGTTCCAGGTGTCATCCAAATGATGATGGAATCAAGCACACTTGATAGTGCAGTTATGTCTGCCCAATGTACCCCACCCCAAACTGGAAACAACACAACTAAAGCTCTGGAAAAAGTGAATTATTTTTTCTGAGATGTTCTCCTCACCCTACAAAGATGTTGTGTGTGTGATTAAGTATATAGATCAGAAACTAAGGAAAACTGCAATATACCAAGCAACCAAGTGCAGCACACCTCCCCCCCCCAAAAAAATAACTGAAATTCTAAAGGCATCCAAGAAACCAGGACTTCTGAAGTAATTTACCATTTCATGAAACATGAAAGTATCCTTTTGACCTTGAAAATGCCTTGTGCAACTTCGGCCACCAAGCATGGGGCCTCCTATCTCTAGGAGGACTCTTGAGTGGAGTTAGCAAGCATACTCACAGGCGACACCATTGTGCATCCTGCTGGGATTTGGAACGTGGTCTGTGAGTCCTGACTTGCCGTGGCTGTGCATCGGTTGGATGCTGGAGCTATGTCGTGCCTCTGAGCAGACTTCCTGATAGAGCTAGACTGTCTGCCATGATTCAGCATGATTTTACTTTGCGAAGAGTGCCACCTACTATATTTATCATATGTCAATAGAGATTGGCACGCTTTTGTCAAAAGGATAGAATGTATTTCTTGTGTCAACAGTGATTATCAGACTATAAATGGAGAGGGAAGAAGGTGTTCTAGACAATGCTACAGCAATTGGCACACTATAAAAGGATGAACAGAGAGGGTGTGATTCCATTACAGAAGCTTTTAAAGCAATTCGCATTTGTACCAGGTTATTGTATATATTTGTTTCCTCACTCCTTCTCTTTCTTATTTATTTATATTGCTTATAGGTACAGTGTGATATATTCATAATGCAAGCTGGTACACCCCCGAATGCTTTTCTCCAACAGGCAGGGAAATCCCTCTCTGAAGTGGCAGTTAATGTAGATCATTTAATGCTTACTTGGGCGTCACTGATGGGCTTAAATTTAAAGCAGATCGAAAAATAATTTACTCTATTATTACCTAGGAGTGGAAGGACAGAATGTGTTTCATCTTTTACCTGAGTATGTTTGTATTGAAGATGACGGTCTAGATGACTTTCAAATTGCTGTAAAACAATTGGAAATAAATTTTGAGGGAAAAGTGAATTTGGTATTTCTTCACACGTTTTCAGGGACCTAATGAATCTATTGATTCATATGTTACAGCTCTACAAAATGTTGGCAGCTTGCTGTGAGTTTGAAGGTTTCGCCTCCAAGTTAATTCGGGAACACATTTTATCTAGGTGTTATTTAAAGAATATACATCAGAAACTTTTAGCTTGCGAGAACACATCACTTGATGAAGCAATTGACATAGCTAGAGTGTCGAGGGAACTCAGCAAGATGTGAAACAATTAGAAACAGAGGGGCATATTTACAAAAAAAATTCGGAGCGTGGTGGTACGTTAAATTTGGCAACGCTGTGCTCTGACAGTTTTTAAATGCAGGGATGCGCCTTATTCACAAGAATACGGTGCACCCCTGTGTTTCCCCTAGCGCTGGCGCAAACAAAGCTGCCTAGTGCCAGCGCAGGCACACTGCCGCCATGTTGCAAGGGTGCCTGCACTGCAGGGACAATTGTTTATGTGCAGGAAGGGACACCTTCCTGCACATAAACAATTAATAATGATGATTTGCTCTTTCTATGTGTGTTGCAGAATGCAGCACACATATAAAAAGCATAAAACGAGGACAAATTATTAATTTCTCCTTGTATCACCATGCTAAGACTGTCGTGTAGTTCCTACTAATCCGTAGGATCTGCGCATTGTTTGGACAACATAAACTAGGGGCTTGGTGTCAAGACTGTTTCCGGACACCCCCGCAGGCTACGTTGGCCTATAGACTAGCTATCTCTCAGTACCACCGTAAGCCCCCCTAACCTATCAGGGAGCGAATGGTTTTCTGGCAACCACTGAACATGACAACCCTGGCCCCTCAGGGATCGTAGAAACAGTACAGGACTTTTCGCTCAGTCACCCGCGCTCACTTATTCTCAGAGAAATATACAGAGAATACACAGTGGGATGTTTTCAATAATTATTATTGAACAAACATTATTCTTGCATAAAATACGTGTGCTGCAATGATTAATAGACAGAAGCAGATAAACGTGATTACAAGACCAACAGCGTAAATAGTAGATAGATTTCTACCATGTTGCTAATACAATGTATATATGCAGGCATATAAAACAAGGCAGTAATCAAGCGTACTCCTACTATGCAAACGCTACTCTAAGTGTACCTAGAGTGTGTGTAGGTGTAGAGCCAATAATCCCCCCAAGGGACGATCCAAACCCATTACCTATTAGATATTTGTGCAACACTTTGGTGACTGTTTTAAATTCTTTTTTAAACTTTGCTATTGCTGCTAAAACTCTTACCGTATCCTGCACTCTAACGCTGGGCAGTACCTTGGCCGGTAGTCCCCGGTCCGCCACGGCATTTCCTGCCGATTGTGCCGAGGGAAGTGACTCCTCTCCCTTGCTCCCCACACTTCCGGCAAAGGGCGATCAGCTGACATAGCCACAGTATTTAGGTGGCATGTGTGAGCGGACGCGTGCTAAAGGCAAGCCTGTCTGCGCCCGTCCGCACCCGGACAGGGCCCAGGGCCACTCCCCCTGTCAGTTTCAATCCAGATCTTAATCCTAACATCTCTTAAACCAGGAAGGAACTCCGTGCATTAAACAATCAAAGGACTAACGGTCACTGCAGCAACAATCTATTTCCTGGTCAAGGGTCTGAGTTCTCCTGTACCTCATGCAGCTTTAGGCCATATGACAGTGTAGCCCCCTCCAGACCGGTTTTTAGCCAGACATCAGCAAACATAAAAGACAGGAATACTCTGCATTTTAATAAATGCTCGCTCTTTAATCAAACATGCCTATGAAGTGGCAGAGTTGATCGATTCACATAATCCTGACATTTTATTTATCACAGAAAAATGGGCCACTAACACGTCCGCTCCCGAACTCATTATAGCCACACCCTCTGGTTACTTACTTCATAAGCAAGATCGTCCCTTGAAAAGAGGAGGGGGCTTAGCGGTCATCTACCGTGATAAGTTCAGAGGAAATTTCACAACTATTCAGTCTAATGACTGTGAAGTTCTGTCTTTTAAACTCGGGCTCACAAATAACTACACCTTTAGAGGCTTCTTAATCTACCGTCCCCAGGCTCCAAAGCCGGTTTCCTAAATTCTATTAGCTCTCTTCTCGAGGCAGACATCTGTAATCCCAACCTTACGGTCCTCGGGGATTTCAACTTTCACTTAGAACGAATAGGAGATAAAAACACAGCATCATTAATTGAACCTATGGATGCTTGTGATCTCAAACTTCTCAGCTTGGATCCCACTCATCGTGGGGGCCATACTCTGGATGCGCTATTTTCAAACAATAAAGATATCTCCAGTCTTGAAGTCCTCCCTCTTACTTGGTCTGATCACTCGGCCGTCTTCTTTAAGATCAACTGTCCCGCTTCCCATATAACCCCTAATAAGAGACTCAGTTCTTGGGCAAAAGTTGACCAAGCTCAACTTGAGCAACTTCTGGTTAGTTCTAGTCCCTCTATGGAGGATAATCCCGAACTTGCAACGGAGACTTACTCCTCCTGGCTCAACTCTGCCTTCTCCCAACTTGCCCCAATGAACAGAGGTGGCCCTAGCAGAACTCGACCATCCGCCCCTTGTTTCACAGAGGCTCTCAGAATAGAAAAACAGGGTTGTAGATGTCAAGAGAGGAAATGGAGAGCCAAATATGATATATACACGAGAGAGAAATTTACAAACACTCCTTAACCAAGTACAAAGCTCTATTAGTCACAGAAAAAGGAGCTTATTTCTCCTCGCAAATTGAATCCTCCAAAAACTCAGCCAGAGAACTTTATCAAGTTATTAATAAATTAACCAAACACCCTGAACAAAAAAGAGACTGGGTTAATCAGTTCTTCTGCAATGTCATTGCTTCACACCTCAGGGGTAAAATTGACTCAATTTTTTACTCATTTGCTCTCCATGATAACTCTTTGTCAGTCACCGATCAAGACAAATTGGACTCAGCTTTCAACATGGATTTGTCTAGCAAAAGCTTTGAGTGTTTTTCACCTGTATCCTCGGCATTTATAAAAGACCTTATCTTAACTACCAAGTCAGTCTCTCCAGACGACCCATGTCCACATAAAGCTAGTCCCTGACATCATTGCTACCCATCTCTCAGACATATTTAATAATATGTTTAGAACTGGTTTGTTTCCTTCTCAATGGAAATGAGCCTCCATCCTGCCTCTACTGAAAAAAGCCAACTTGGATCCCGAGAACCCAGCCAATTACCAACCCATTTCCAGGCTCCCTTTCCCAGCGAAAATTGTAGAGAAGGAAATGAACATGCAACTAAATCAGTTCATCAAGGATTCCAACTGCTTGGATCCCACTCAGTTCGGATTCAGATCCGAACATAGTACAGAGACTGCTCTGATTAAGGCAACCGATGAGCTCAAATTCATTTTAGACAATGGGGGATCAGCAGCCCTTATCCTGCTGGACTTATCTGCGGCGTTTGACACAGTGGATCATTCCACCCTGATACACCGTCTGGAAGCAAAAGGCATAAAAAATCTTGCCCTGAAATTACTTTCATCCTTCCTGTCAAACAGGGAAAACACAATTAATTTAGATGCCTTCTCTTCAAGCGCATTTCACCTGCCCTGCGGGGTTCCACAGGGATCCTCGCTCAGCCTGACTCTTTTTAACTTATACGTCACAGACCTAGCCCCCCTGGTCGAATCCTTTGGGTTTTCCCTTACCTCATACGCGGACGATACGCAAATTGTATTATCTGCCTCCCAGGATGCCAACGACATTGGTGCCCGCATACATGACTGCATGAAAGGCATCAATGGTTGGATGAACAGACACCATCTTAAGCTTAATGCTGGAAAGACTGAGGTGATCTTACTCAGCAACAATCCCAACCTTTGGTCTGCCCAGTGTTGGCCTAGGGAGATGGGCCCCCTTCATGGACCCACCAGGAAAGCCAAGAGTTTGGGTGTCATGATTGATGACCACTTACACTTGGGAAACCAAATTAACGCAGTGGTGTCTTCCTCATATAAAATCCTAAGAATACTCAAAAAAATCTTAATATTTTTGCCTATGTCAGTCAGGAAGTAAGTCATTTCCACTCTTGTTTTATCTAAAATTGATTATTGTAACGGCCTCTACATCAGCCTACAAGCTCAATATCTAAATAAGTTGCAGGTCCTTCAGAATTCGGCGGCCAGGCTCCTTCTGGACATACCTAGGCATCATTTGGTTTCCACTGCTCTCAAGGATCTCCATTGGTTGAGAGTCAAAAACAGGATAAAATTTAAACCCCTTTGCCTGACCTATAAGGCTCTCCATGATTCAGGACCCTGGTTTCTCAAGAAAGCCCTATCATGGTACACTCCCTCAAGAAATTTAAGATCAGCAGGCTCTTTCAGAGCAAATACTATCAGATCTAAAAAATCTAAATGGGGTGGCAACAGCTTCGTGGTTAGAGCTGCGACAGCCTGGAATCTCCTTCCACTCAATCTCAGATCAGCTCCCTCCCTATCTCAATTTAGGAGGCTGCTGAAAACCTGTCTTTTTAATCAATGATTACACTTCCACCCCTCTCGCCGCTTTTGCTTCAGCGCCAAGACACCCTCGGGTATTCGCTGCGCTTTATAAATATTTTAACATAACATAACATAAACTGATTGGATAGAGTGAAGGACCCTGTCTTGGTCACGAACTGGACACCCCTCACGAGATGTCAGGCTGCTGCGTGGTGATTTCTCAGCATGCAAGGACCCTCAGTGTCAGCGGAAGTGCCTCTTCTGCTAATCTATCGGGATGCTCATCTTTTATAGTACAAAGCAGCCTTGTGATGTGCGTATAGATTAGTGATGTTATGGATAAGTACATAGCCCTGTCGCCCCGTGGATGAAGATAGTGATGACATTTGCACATAGTGCTAAACAAGACCTTGTACATGATGTTCAGGGTGTTGTGGTAATGTTGTGCGAAGCTAGATGTGTAAACAAGTTTAGTTTCACAGAAACTAATCCAACATTGTCTGGCATGCAAATATGTGCAAAAGGTCACTGCTGAAAATGTTGTTTGTGAGGACAATGTAAGAAATAAGCTGCTTCGCTACATGGGTCTAACTTGGGAATATAAAAAGACCAGGTATTCCCTGACGTTAGTTTTTGGTGCTGCCTCAGCCTTGTAAATCTGGGGCAGCTTCAACAAGCAATGGGTGTTGCGGTGGAATGCCCAATGCAACACCCATTGCACACCCCTTTGCCGTAGAGGACTGAGGTGGGAAGGGGCATATATATATACATGGTGGCTTTAAGCTACGTCAAGTGGCTTAGCGCCACCTTGGAAATATAAGAAATGGTGCTATGCCACAGGAGCGTTAAAAAAAGTGACATATGGCGAATGGCACTTGTAAATATTCCCCAGACAGTTTACATGTTTCTGTAGTAATATCAGTTCTCAGGGTAAATCCCGGTCAAGTTTTCAGACAAAGTCACAGTTCTCTGTTGATAAATCCAGTAGAGGAAGAGGTTGTCGGAAAGTAGAGTATCATGTGGTGTGGGGGGTTAGACCTCACCATGTAATACTATCACAATACCCCAAAGATGATCCTTTGATTCAAACTAATAAATCCTTAGCTCTGTCCTGGTAGAGTGGCAAAGAGCTTTCAGGCTTTACTAGAGGAACATGTGTTGAGCATTTCAGAGTAACAATATAGACAATAAGTAATTGACACCGCCTGAGAGAAATCTGACTCCAAATTATAAAAGTGTATTTTTATCTTAATTTAGACACCAAAATGAATGAAATAGCATACATATAACCGGAGGTATAGATTTTTGAAGCAATAATAAATAAGTGCAGAATAATACATGAAAAAGATAACATTGCGGTCAATGTGAAAAACCAATAGTGACTATAGGTCTTCTTTGGCGGGAGTAGCGCTGACACAGATCACGTCGGACTTGACCAGCATTACAAGGTCCTAAATGTGTTGTTCTTAATTCTTCAGCACATGGTTCTTAAATCCGTGATTATTATATCACGTGTTTATCATGGATGTTATCAGCATCATTGTCAATTGAATCTGGTCGGATGTACATACCCACTGATAAGATTACTGTCAACTTCGTTTTGAAGGCAATTCCATATGGTTATTATCCATCTTCTCGCGCCGACTATGATTTATGAATGCCCTGAAGAAGTCCTGCGTTACAGGACGAAACGCGTTGGCTGTGGCTTTTAAAAAGAACAAAATAATAATGAAGAAACTCTTTCCAACCAACTTGAGGATGATTCGATTATAACTATATGCAATATTATGTTCTCTTTGAGTGGTGCAGTCCTGATTTAGCTTGTCTTGACTATAGGTCCCTTAAAGGTCAAGTAACATGGAACCCTTACAGGGTTAAGGTCATGCAGGCCCCGGGATCAGGTCACGACAGTCAGATCAATTTTACCTAGCCCGTGGAATTCGGGTGCAGAGTTGTCTTGGCTGTTCTTCGTGCTGAAGGGAGCCGCGGTGGTGCTGATTTTACCGCTTACACAGCGCTGCAAAAAACAGAATGCAAAAACACAACAGATACACAGCTAAAGACATCGGATGACGGTTGCACTGTAAACCCAGTAGATGCAGTGTCGAGTGTGGGCGTCGGTTTCTGGATTGGTGACCAGCAAGTCTTGGCACCGGTAAGCAGAGCGAAAAGGTACTGGAACTTTATTGGGTCCAGGGGAGTGAGGTAGCGGCCTGAAACTTCAGGACAGGTGAGGCTATAACTTCCACAAAGCACTGGAACACCTGGGTTTGGGCGATCCCATGGAGGGCCCAATGGTCAGCAATTCTTTGGATCCTGCAAGTGTATTTACCTGCAGTTTGCAGGGGACTAGTGCCACTCGTCCAAGGGAGTCTGAGGGTGATTCTAGCTTCCACTGGTTTCCATTTAATCAGGAGTGCCGAGTTTTAGCCACAGACAAGGGTTGTTCACTCAGTTCCAAGTCTGTTGCCACAGGGAAAAAGTATCCCTTTTTTGCTTTGGTGCTGTGGGCAAAGTCCTGTTGTCAGCCACACAGGTCTCCTCTCGGTCCTTCCTTGATGCAGATTGTTCAGACCTGAGGTTCTGGTGTCGGGGGGGTACCTTAAATTCTAGCTTTAGGGGAGTTCGGGGTATGGGACCTAGTAGCCAATGGGCAGCTGGTCCCTGCAGCTAGTCTGCCCCTGAGGTGACCACATCCAGGGGTGTAGGTCACCTTTTCTGCCCAGAACCTTCTATTCTACCACTCCTAAGGATGGCAGAAATCAAATGATGGTGAACAGACCAAGCTGCTCACCCTGGCGGTGCGGCCATCCTTCTGGGGTGTACTCCTCCCTGCATAGCTAATTTCCCGCCTGCCAGGGTGCAATTGTGCCTGGGGTAGGGGGAGGACTGTTTCCTCCACTGGGAGTCAGCCCTGATGCATATCAACAGCTGTGCAGCCTTTAAAGCTCACTGCCTTGATGTGCCACTTCACTAGCCTGCTTGGGAGGAGGGAGGTGTGATCCCTTCCTGCCCAAGCCTTTGTACCTGGCTCCTGGGAAGGATCACACTGCCTGGCAGGAGATCAAAATCCCGTCTTGACAGCAGCAGGCATGGGAAAACATGGGCTGGTCAGCCAGAACATAGTGAAGCAGAGGCAACCAGGTGGGCAACCTCTAAGGTCTCCACCTGGTTGCATGCCATGTCACCCAGGGCACAAGATTCAGGTCAGGGGTGAGAAAGCACGTTGTTTGATACCAAATATAATGGAGCTGCCAACCTCAACTGCTACACGTATAGTAGTTTCCAATGGGGAACAACACTATAGTGACATATAGGCTTACACTTATATGTCTTCACCTTTAATATACTGAACCCTGTCTCCAGGGCTGAGGAGGCCTAACTTAGGGGTGTCTGACATATATTACAGGTTGTGCATTTGGCTGTGCCACACATGGTGAGGGCACAGTCGAGTTCGAGCAGTTTGCACTGCTCCTGCAGTCTGCAATGGCAGGCCTGCAGTCAGCAACTTGCTTGGGTCACTCAGGGTGGCACAAAACTGTTCTCAAGACCTGGGGAGCCCTTTACCACCTATGCCCTAGATCCCCCTGGTACCACATAAAAGGGACTTATAAGGGAGAAAGGTTTTTGTCAATTGGGATTGCCAAATCACACATAACAGTTTTAGGGAGGGACCACTGGCATTGGAGCCTGGTTAGCAGACTTCAGTGCACTGTCAGAGTCTGAAACCAACATCTAGCAGTCCAAATGGGGGCAATTAATGGGGGGGGGTCTGCAAAAAGCCCTGTTTTCTTACAGAGATGTTATGTGTTCCTCGTCTAAAACTATGTGTTACAGGTTCGGTTCAATGGAACTTTTGTTGAATTTCAGAATTTACCTATGAATTGCACAATAATGCTGGGGCACTTTCACAAAGTCTGTAGAGGTTGTAAATGTATAGGTGTAAGGAGCATCAAAAAACAGAATGCAAGTGATTGTTTGGAAGATATTGATAAACAAAACTCAGAAGAACTGCTACTTTCAGTAGATTGTGTGGAGACATGCAGTGTGCATAAGAAAAAAAGTACAGTGACCCTCATATATTCATAAAGATTGATGGTATTTCCATTCCTCTTCTTCTTGTTTCTGGTGCAAGGATAACAATTATTTCCATTGAAAAATACAAAGAGTGTTGGTCTGATAAAGGGTTATTACCTCCAGCTGTCATCACCACTGCCTTTAAAGGTAGCGAGATAGATCTGGTTGGATATTTCTGGGCAGATATCTGTTTTGATGGTAAAACAATCAAAGGAAAAGTATATGTGGATCACAAAGGCATAGATGTAGAAGGATGGTTGCACCAAGCTGATTTTGAAATTATCATTAGATCAGATCAGAGATGTCCAGCTTACCTGGTCAACTCTGTCAGGCATCACACGAGGAATGAAAAATGAAAATGTCACTTCAAAATAAGATGGGACAGATTAGGAACTTTGTGCACACCATCAAAGTCAAGGAGGGTGTAGACTACGCAATTTGGCACTTAGTATAAGAAGTGAATTGACACAAAATTTAAGCAATCACAAGATGATGGAATTATTGAACTTATAGATGCTACTCTGTGGCTTTCACCAACTGTATTAGCCAATAAATAAAATCTGGTAAACTGTGTTTATTTATTGATTTTAGATCCCTAAATAATGCCATCTGCCATCTAGGTGGAGAGCTTTCCTTTACCGCAAATAGTTCTCCAAATTGAATCTCTGGGTGGCTTACCATCAGATGGTTTTTAGATGTACAGTCTTGTCATTTAACATGCTTTGTTACACCTGATAGTACATTTCAATTTTACCTCATGCCATTTGGCCTGGCTTCAACTGCGTCACTTTTTCGGAAGGTCATGAATAAGATGTTTGAAAATGTCTCAAATGTTGTCATATTTCAAGATGTCAGACCCCTGCTCAAGAAGCCCACAGCTGACCCCACCGACCTCAAGAACTATCGGCCCATATCGCTCCTCCCCTTCGCAGCTAAAGTTGCAGAGAAAACAGTCAACAGGAAACTGACACGATTCGTTGAAGAGAACGCCGTCCTCGACCCGTCCCAATCCGGATTCCGAAACAACCACAGCACAGAGACCGCCCTACTCGCCGCCACAGACGACATCCGCACCCTTCTGGACCAAGGCTACTCCGCAGCCCTCATCCTACTCGACCTATCAGCGGCCTTCGACACCGTCTCCCACTGCACACTAGTCGCCAGACTACACAACGCAGGCATACAAGGAACAGCCCTGGACTGGATCCGATCATTCCTCACCGGAAGAAGCCAAAGGATCAGACTCCCACCCTTCCTCTCCGACCCCACGAAAATCACCTGCGGAGTCCCACAGGGTTCATCACTGATCCCCACCCTCTTCAACATCTACATTGCCCCCCTCGCAGCCATCGTCTGACAACACGGCCTCAACATCGTATCCTACGCCGACGACACCCAGCTCATCCTCTCCCTCACCAAAGACCCCACCACTGCCAAACTCAACTTCCAGAAAGGAATGCAAGACGTCGCAGTCTGGATGACCAACAGTTGCCTGAAGCTCAATGCCGAGAAGACAGAAGTCCTCGTCCTCGGTATCACCCCTTCTGCATGGGACAGCACCTGGTGGCCGACCGCCCTTGGAAGCCCACCTACCCCCTCAGACCATGCCAAGAACCTCGGCATCGTACTTGACTCATCACTCTCCATGAACCGACAGGTCAACGCCGTCACCTCCAGCTGCTTCAACACCCTCGGCATCCTCCGCAAGACCTTCAAGTGGATCCCCCCTGAGTCAAGGAAGACAGTCACCCACGCACTCATCACCAGCAGACTGGACTATGGAAACGCACTCTACGCCAGCATCAACAAGTCCCTGGTCCGCAAACTCCAAACAATACAGAACACCGCCGCCAGACTCGTCCTCGGCATCCCCCGACACAAACACATCAGCCAACACCTACGAAGTCTCCACTGGCTCCCCGTGGAGAAAAGAGTCACTTTCAAAATCCTCACTCACGCCTACAAATGCCTACACAACAACTGACCCAAATACCTCAACGACAGAATCAACTTCCACGTACCCAAAAGAAACCTCCGATCTTCCAACCTCGCACTGGCCGAAACCCCGCGCATCCACAGAGCCAGAGCAGGCGGAAGATCCTTCTCTCACATTGCAGCCAAGACCTGGAACGAGCTACCGGCAGACATCAGACGCACCCCCTCCCTGAACACCTTCAAGAAGACCCTCAAGACCTGGCTCTTTGGCTAAACAGATCTGCGGCCCCCCCTCAGCACCTTGAGACCCTCACGGGTGAGTAGCTCGCTTACAATTCCCTGATTGAGATTTTTGCTAGTAATAAAGAGGCACATGCCAATACTGTGGAAAGGGTATTGTCTATCTTACAAACCAATGGAGTCACTGTCAGGTAGGACAAATGTATATTTTGTGACAATCAGATTGAGTATCTGTGTCATGTCTTTTCAGGGGAAGGAATTAGGCCTAAACTAAGTATTGTGAATCGTATTTTCAATTCTCCTCATCCTGTTGATAAGGATCAATTATGCTCGTTTATGGGTCTTTGTGGATTTTACTTGAAGTTTATGTGGAATTTCTCTGATCTTACTGAGTGTTTAAGGGGATTTCTAAAGAACGTAGCATAATTTGTGTGAATGTCAGTATGTCAGAAAAATGTAGAGTTAATCAAGGAAAGTATTACAGCAGCTCCTTCACTTCAAGCTTATGTTGAGGGTCGTGAGACATTCATAAGAGTGAATGCCAGTGCCTACAGCAAGTGTGTTGAGTTGTCACAGTTAGATGGTGGCAAGGAAGCTGCTCTTGGTTTTTCATCTAGAAGAATGAAGGAAGTTGAAACTAGGTATTCTGTGATAGAAAAAAAATAGATGTTAGCTTGTGTGTGAGGCATACACAAATTCAAACAAAACTTGTGGGGAAAACCATTTTGTTTAAGAACAGACCACAGGCCTTTGGTGAATCTTCTTTCTGGTACCGAGATGAAGAAAGCAAGGCTAGTCAGATCGGCAATGAAATTACTTGAGTTCAATTTCACAGTGGCACATATTGCAGAAGGTAAGAATGTAAGAGCAGATTTCTTGTCCAGATTGCCTGTTGATGAAGATTTATGGGGGAAGCGTGAACAGGAATAGGTAGCACAGTATATTATTGCTAGGGATGGGGTGGGGTGGGCGGTAAACACTACTCAGCCGGCAGAGATCAGGGAGGTAAGTCCACTCCATGATCTGCTTGGAGCCCGGAGTTTGGCAAAAACTCTGCCAACTGCTGCGTGGTGGAGTTTTTCTTGTGTACGGGCGAATGCAAGCGAGAAAAAATGAGCGGTAGGCCTCCTCCTGGCAAGATTTCTCAACATGGGCTGCTCGAGTAGAAAATCTACTTGTGCGGCAGAAAGAAGCAAAGCTCTCTGGTGCGCCATGTGGTGCAGTTCGTGCTGATTTTACAGCACAGGACAAGCTCCAGACGCTAAAAATCAGCACAAGCAGTGCGTCAGACCGGAATTCCACTGCTTGTGGAACTTCACAGAATCTCGCAGATTTTTTATGGAACTCCAGAATTCTGTGGAGAAAAACTCCACGAGTTTCACCCACCCCTAATTATTGCTAGAATCGAAGATCATGTGATCTGTTTTTACAAGGAGATGTGGCACAATGCTCTCATGGAGGCTGTTGTCTTGTAACAGGTGTTAAGGTTTTTAACTATAGATTGTCCAAAAGAAAAGTCCATTGATACAGTGTTGCAATTTTTCAGCAAATTTGCAGATGAATTGTCTATAGAAGATTGTTTGTTAGTAAGAGGTGACAAATTGGTTTCACCAGAATATTTTAGAGAATACTGGAGACTGCACATTCAGGTCATCTAGGCATGACTGCTACTAAACGTAGGATTATATTTTTCTGGTGGGTGTGTGTGAATGAAGTAGTGGAGAGGGTGATACGAGGATTTGTGCAATGTTGTTATAGTGACAAACATATAATTACTTCTGTGCCACCTCCCAAGCTTTTGATGTGTCCTGATAAGTTATGGCAGAGAGTAATGGCTGATTTTTGGGACATTTTCACTTATTTCCAGGAAATATGATGTATTTAATGTGTTGTATTTATTGTGTTGGTGGATCATCTTTCCAGATGGGTGTAAGTGAAAGGTGTGTCTGAAGTGTTCGATTAGGACTATGGGGCCCGTCGGTGGCGGTCCCACCACCATCAGGACCATGTTATCCGCCCGCCATATTACCATGGTGGGCGGATAGTTGGTGGTCAGAAAGACCAACCGCCATGCATCTGACAGGCTCCTTGAGCCCGCCGGTGCGGAGGAGCGGAATCATGTCCCTACAACGGTGGCGGTGCCTACCAGGCACCGCCGTAGGGATTATGATGTCCCTCCCCGCCAGCCATTTCATGGCGGTTTACTTGCCATGAAAAGGCTGGCTGAAAGGGACATTGGGGGCCTGTAGCGGGCCCCCCTTCCTCCCCGGCCCATAGTTCTGGGTGTTGGGGGGCACCTACTGTTCCCCCTTCATATCCCTGCACCATGTGGCAGACACCTCATGGTGCCTGCCACATAGTGCAGGGATATATCAAGTGTCTCCTTTTTGCACTGCGGCATGTGCTGCAGCCAGCAGCACCCACCGCAATGCAAAACATAGGCAATGCCTCTGTCGGGAACGCAGACAGCCTGTCGGGCAGTCCCGTTTTCGATAGGGTAGACAGTGGCGTACAATGTACCTCTTCCATCGTGTTGGAATTCTGTAATAGTTTTCGAATAAGATATTTGTGCACACTGTTTTATCATCCTCAAGCAATGGAAAGGCGGAAAGGTTCAACGGGGTTCTTGTGGAATGAATTCAAAGTGTCATTAAATGCAAGGTAGATTGTGAAACTTCCATTAGAGAATTTGCTTGGGCATAAAAAACAACACGTCATTCTATTATGGGTAAGGTACGTTTGAACTCATGATTGGTAGGAAGGTTGTATCATCATTATGTCCATTTTGGAGAGTCAAAGCATTGGATCAGAAGTGTGATGTTATGGTTTCGTGTTATGAAGCCAAATCTGTAAGTGAATGGCAAAATGCTGTGAGGTGTGAGAAGATTGTGAGGTCAAGGGAGAGGAGGGTCAGGAGCATTAATTTTTTTGTGGGTGAGTATATCTGTGTCAAGGATCCCTTGTTGTTACAGATGGGAGCTTCACAATTCAGAGATCCTATTCGTTTAATCGATATTAGAGGACAAGCTGTAAATGTGTTTAATGGACAGTAATCGAACATGTCTCTGTTAGCGAAAGTGGGTGTGGATGATGTTGTGAAAAGCAAAAAAGTTGAGAGTGGACATGAACCTGCTGGAAATTGTCATGAATTTGGACTATGCAGATGATGTTCTAGGCTTAGGAAAATTCCCAGAAGACTCTGTGATAAGATTAACTGTTTTTATTGATAGTTCTGATTTTTTTGTACAAATGTAGATTTTCTTAATATTTACTTGTTTCTAAAAAATCAGTTGTATGTTAATTTTATATTTTCCTTATGTCTTGCTGATTATTTTTCTATCTTGTTAATTCGGTGTTTATTTTTATATTTCACTTTATGTTTCTTATTTGTTAAAAATGGGAGATATGTGGCATGTTGAGTTAGTATTTCTTTTACTTGGCAGTCTATGATGTAGTGGGTATGTGTTTCCCTATTGGTTCTTATAATGTTCTACAAGAGGAATGTTTTATGTCTATCTTTGAATGCTATACCAGTTGGAGCTGATCTCCTGGGCCCTATATACATGCAGCTATGACTCTTCATATTTATTAAAATCACCATTGTTTAGAATTCAGCGACTACAAAATTGCCTCTCTAACCCCCACTGTATTCCAAATATAAGGGGACTGTGGTCTAAGATAGTTCTAGAAAGGTTCTCTATCTGTGTAATCTTCACATATAAGCTTTTGACATATATCAGTGTGTCCAATCTGACATATAAGTCATTGCCACATGAAAATAGATGTATTCTATAGTTACCAGAACACTCTCCTGAGGAGCCAAGCAGATCACTATTAGATTCCCATTCTTACAGTGCTTTGGCCATTTGCCCTACCAGAGATGTATGTAATTGAGTGTGAGATCTAACAAGATACATATCATGTGTAGAATTAAAGTTGCCTCCAATTAGCACCATTAGGATCTGACCCTGCCATCTGTTGTGATAATGAGAAGAGAGAGCTCAGCTGGTCGACATTAAGGGCATATATATTAGCCAGTAACAGATCTACCCTCTTCAGCGTGCTCTCCGGTAGGACCTGTCTGCCCTTGGACCAACTTGTTTCTTATGAGTTATAAAGGGGACCAAGGACTTTAATCAAATCATTATGAAACTTACAAAACTAGGCAAAACAACTGGATATTAAAGTGCTGTTTTAGAGTTTTACCCTACTCCTAAAGGAGTAGGGCAACAATCTCAGAGGAATGTCTCTGAAACAGAGCTAATCGGACCTCTCTGGTAATTTTGTATTTGATACCTTTTATGACTGTTTTTTAAACCCCTCATGGTCCATGTAATTTGCCGTAAGCAGTCTTTACTAATGCTACCAGTCGTTTTTCCAGGACATGTGTCATTATGAATGCCGCTTGCAATTTTCAAACGTTTCAAGTGAATCAGGAGTATTTTGTTTCTGCTATAAATAGCTCATATATTGCCTACACTTAACATCTAACATCCCCTCAGCGTGGGACTGTAAGACAGCTGCCCCCTCCCCTTCAATAAACAAATTTTCCAACAAAAATCTCCAAACCGCACTCGTGTGTGAGATGTGGCATACCCGTTGTGGAAGCACCTCAGCAGCTGTCAATATGTGTAATATATTGTAGTTTTATTCGATTCTTATACTTTTTGCATAATAAGGTTCAACTCACTATCATTCAACTCATTTGTTTCAGTGCGCCATTGTTAGCATTTAAATCAGGTCATTTTTCATGCTTGGTGTGAACTCTGGAAGGTCCTTCCCCTTTTTTAACACAGAAGTAATGTTGGATTCCGAGTCCTTCAAACCATCATCTTCAGGGCCCGTCATGAGTTTTGTCCATTTTCTTGACTACTGCTACCATCGCTGGCAGTTGTTTCTTTGAAGATAGCTCCTAAAATGGTGTTTTTAAGGCACAATGTCTTGCATTTCTGTCACCATTTGAAGTTTGTTTCAGGCACTACATTCCATTCTTCTCCCTTTTCATGAGCTCGAATCCAGGCCTCTGTGGTTTCACTGTGTAAAAATATGTATTTTCTTCAGTAATCAATTTAAGCTGCTTCAGATTCAGTAATATACAGCTCAATCCTGTCTCCCTCAATGTTCATATCCCCAACACTGTGCAGCATGGCTAAATATATTTTTTTTAAAAAGAGGCTATCTTCCATGCCTACAAAATTATGCTGCCATTTTTTTCTTTTCATTTATTAATCCAAGTTGGAAAAATGTGCAAAAGTGTTTTTTGTTTTTTTAAGCAGTTTGGGGAAACAAGAATCAATACAGGTGGCTGGGGGAGCAAAGCAACACAGGAGCATGGGTGGGGGTAGCAACACAAGGTACACGTGTGGAGGAAAGCAACATGAAAGGCACTGGTGGGGGCAAGGTGTGGGAAGCAACACACAGGGTGCGGGAGGGGTTGGAGAGAAGCAACATGGAACATGGTAGAGAAAAGAAAATGTGAGAGAGAGTAATGTGGAGCTGGGGGAGAAGCATACGGGTGAAAAAGCAGCGTGGGAGAGAAGCACACAAATATGAGAACATCATGGGAGGCAGGGGAGACGCACATGTGTGAAAGAGGGCAACATGGTGGTGGAGGAGGGAAGAGAAGCTAACTAAGGAGACAGCTGAAAGACACATGCACTCTCATGGAGTGCTTCAGACAAAAAAAATTGTTCCCTAAAAGTGAGCAGTGGAACGACACAATTAAATTGGCAGTGATCCATGGGAGGGGCAAACACAAGATGGACAAGGCAAGTCATTAAATAAGAAGCAGGCAAATGAGAGTGACAGTAAATCCAAACAAGGATAAGTAAGTGGCAAGCTGCAAGCCCTCTATGTTCCTAGTAAGCCCGCAATATGTCTTTTGCAACCAGACACATGCACTGACTGATCGGCTTGACCTAAAAATCTAGCTTTATGCTGCTGAACTCCCATTGTATAATGAAGAAAAATCAAGATATTGCTGTCCTCAACTGTAAGTAGCACAATATTCTGGCTTGTTCTAATATAACTTCTCTATCCCTGTAGTATATTTTGTGTACAAAGATCTCAGGGTGATCCCAGTGGAGTTTGCACACCAGATCTCTGTGCATCCTTTCACCTGTATAAAAACTGTAGAGTTCCTGTTGTGCAACATTCTTTTGCAGCCAATTTTCTATTTATACAACGATGTCTGTACCTTCAAACCACTCAGGCAAACCAATCTGTCATATGTAGTTGACCTTCAGAATTTTCCACCCAGCACCCTCGGCATTGTATCCGTCCTGCAAGATCTTTTTCTTGTTGCTGCAGCCTGTCAGTATTAGGACAGAGTGTTTGTATATCTTCGTCACTTTTTCACCTTGACTGCTAGTTTCCACTCTCAACAAGCCTATGTCCACTATTAGAGCATCAATTATACTCCCTGATGGCAGTTATGGCCTCTAGTGTTTTATTTTCCTTATCCTAAAGGACTATTCCCATCTTTGATCTTATTGACCTAAGTTCCCGTACCTGTGGATTTAGTTGGGACCTATGTATCCTGATTAGAACTATGGGCCTCATTTAGAGTTTTGCTGACCGAGTATTCTCTCACCAATGTGCCGCAGTATCATGTCCTCCAAGCCTATGGTCTGCCCACTACATTCTGAGTCACGAATGATTTCTAAGTGTGCTCCGCCATCAGGAAACTGACTCCTATGGCCGACAGAGTAGGGGACTGTCGGAGTAGGGACATCAGACCTCCTACCCTATTTAGAGCAGACAGTCTGGTGTCTTTTTTTCTGTTTATCACTGAAAGAAAAATAAGGACCCTCCCCTCCACACCCTGGGAGGAGACCCAAGTAGTGGGTTTCATTAGTTTTTTATTTTTCAGAAACTTAACTCCTGCTGTGAGAGTTTGTTTCTGAAAAATCAAAAATATGTGTAAATTGCTGCCTAACAGATGGCGGCCATCCACCAAACTTGCAATGCCTTCAGAGGAATTGCCATGAAGGCTTGAGGGTATCACTAAATATGGCAGTAGGCCAGACCCCATTATGCCAGGTGTCTTCTTAGTATAATTTAGCATGTGCATTTTGTATATGCAATGCAGCACCTCAGTAAGAGAGGCCATGGACAGCATCAAAGGCATACTGGACTGTATTCTTTCCAAGTCTCATTTTACACCCCTTTGTCAAGCAAGGCACTGCCAGAGGTACCACATCACTTGTGAATGGTAGACACATGTTGATGCCTTTCTCACGATTACTTTTTAAAATAGTTATTTCACTCTTGTTTACTCTATGCAGTCACTGAGACATGTGAGGGTAATCAGTGCTCAGTGAGAGCCAATTATGAGCCATCCAAACTGCTGTGTAACATGAGTATCAAATTCCATCCTGTTTTCACCACCCACTTAAATTAGCACCCTTCAGGGGGGACCATACACCCTGTCTCTTGTTGTCTCTCAGTGTCACCTCTGGCAGTGCCGCTTACTCAATCATCTGTGCATGTGCCTGCTTGCATGTATCACTGACTGAGACTCTGCACTCCTTGATCTTTCTCTGGTTCAGCCTCTCTCTTGTATTATGGACAGTCTCCCTGTCAGGCCCAGAAACTCTGGTATGATGGTGCTTCCATCTTGGATCTGTTCTAGAGATAATGTAGCTTCTTTCCTGAAATTGAGGTTCAGTGTCATTCCAGGTGCAATTCAGCCTATCAGGCATTTCACCAGCCTCCCTGCACTGAACGTGTTTCTGGCCAATATAAATTTTTGAGGATTCCTGCTGGATTGCGGGTATTAAGGAGCTCCCTTCTAGACATGAGCTTCAACCCGCACCCCCACGCAACAGAGGTTATCTACCATCTTGTTGTAGTACATCCTAGATGCAGCCACTTAAGACTGGATGCAATTAGGAAAAATTGTGCCCTCATTCACATTTGAAAAAAAATAATGTAGGCTATATACTAGCGGATCAGGATGCATGAGTTATGAGACAAGTGCATCTATCCACTAAGAACTCTTAGAATGAGGGTCATTAGTTCACCATAAAATGTCTCAGCCTACAAAAGAATAACATCTGAGGTGCCAAAGGGGAACTGCCCAAATACAAAGACATTCAAGAGTAAGTGGACCAGATAACCCAGAAACAACCTATTTTGGCCAGTCTATGAAATTGCTTTTTTAATCCCCACCCCACATATTTGTTGTGTGCTCCTCTTTTCCTCCTCTCTTTAGGTCAAGTCTAGGCAGCTCATGCGCTGTCTCTTCGAGACATGCTGTCTTCACACTGCGGGTTTACAGCCCTGCCCACTGCTTTTTATTTGTTCCTTTCAGAGTCCTTTAGAAATCCTTGTTTCTAAGTAGTTATTTCTCCCTTTTTGTCCCTCATTTTACATGGTTTGTTAACTCCCATGGAGCAGGCCCACATTACTTGTAGCATTCCACTTGTCCCATTTTAGTTACTGACTCAGGGACTTTTTTTTAACTGCAAAAGAGCACTCCACGCAAGCGTTTGTGCGTTTCCCTTGATCAGCACAGAACCCCCTTCATGACCGCTGTGCTTTATCTTTTAGCAAGGTGGCTGCATCGGGAGGCTGTGCACCTTTCTTTTTTTCTGCACAGGCCTGCATGTTACATTTTGATAATGATCGGCGCGGCGCCCGCTACATGGCCTCCACACTTCATCTTTAAGTAAGGTGGTCACTTTGGAAGGTTGCACGCCTTTCTTTTGCTCTGCATGGTGCAGCCGCGCCACTGATTTTTTATCAGGAATGTTGGCATGTATGCTTTTGTGCCTTTCTTTAGACCAGAAGAAACTGGGTGGTTCAGCTTTCAGACATAGGAATTCTTCCCAATAGAGCATCAGAAACACTCTCTTTTTTAACATTCTTGAATTTTTTCTTCCCAAAGTATGTTAATGAAGAGACTCAAGGAAGTGTCCAGTCATACTCTCACCATTTATAACTAAGCTGATACGGACATCGTTGACACTATACTGCGTATGTCTGGCAGGTCTTAGGTGGACCTTCTTACCCAAATCGGCCATGTTTGCGTCAGGCCAGCCGTCTCTGCAATGTCACTGCTTCAAAGAAGGTAACAGGGGCCAACAATTTCAGGGCTGGGTGCAGTGGCTGAATCTGGGTTGGGTGTTAGTGCGGGACTGAGGTTTACATTCTCTAGCATGTATTTTAAGAAGCACAGTCATGCCCAGAGTAAATAAGCTGCCCTTCAAGGAAATGCTGGAAGACAGCCCAGAGGTGAAGAGCATGACGGGTTACTGCAATCCTCCGCATTTGTTGACTTGCAGGCGATAGACAGCAGCACTCTCAGCTAGGCAGTACATGCTGATCATACCTGATCCCATGGATGCCACCAGGATAGTCAACACACCTCCATGCAGCAGGGCCAGAGCTGGCAGTCACTATAACCTAGTGCTCGAGGAGCCTGACATTGCAACATCATTGTGTAGGCACTGTCACTTCCTGTTCAGAGCAAGAACTGCCAATAGATGCCACAGCAATGTCTGGAGGTGGCAAACACACATGCACTGTCACAGTCAATGCCACACGACTGGTCATTCCCCAATTGACGGCCATTGTTGCCATATTATCAAGGGACAGAACATTTAGGCACCATCACTGCATCATCCAACAATAGACCTTCTAGGCATGTTGTCTGCCTGATGCAAGACTGTCACAAAGTCATCTGAAAAAAAGTGTGGAAGTCATTGTTAACAAACTGAATCTACGGTCGATTGGCCAGGCACTGTCACAACCTGATCCATAGAGTAGCGCTTCTAACCACCGTTAACCTGGCTCAGACTTAAACCTTTCATGCAGTGTCCCACTTTATCAACACGATAACCGACGCATGCCTGCTTAGTTCGAAATAGATTTCGTGCCATACATACTCATGTTCGCACAATCACATTCTAACACCTGTTTAAACCAGTGTGTTCATTTTCCAGCAGTTATCATATTGGCGCTATACTGCCACACAAATTAGCACATTTGGTTTATCATTTTTGATACTACAATTTAATGCATCTTGTTCCCATGACTTTGTGATAATTTGTTATCCATCCAAAAACACAGAACAACAGACAGCGTTTGAATCCCATTTAGTGATGCTGTTAATACATTTAATGGGTCATGGTTTACCATGCCTCTTTTATATCTTATTTCAGTAAAACTCTATTTTTCTTCATTAGAACGTATGAAAGCACTTCTAAATATATAAGTTCAGGCTACCAGTTGTACAAAAAGAACACTTTAAATAAGTACTTCTCAATGCAGTGCTATAATGTGCCTATTAGTGTCAAAGCTTCTTTGTTACAAAAATACACTTTTTAGTAATTTTAAAGAGACGTTATCAAATTTTCATTAAATAGCATGGAAGCCCATTCTTGTTCTGTATTACAAGTGCCAAAGTCAATAAAGCACTGGTAATGCAGCAGACCCATGTTTGTGATGGAGCATGCCAGTTGCCAAACTCTAAATCAGGTACTTAGGGGCCCATTACGATACCCGGCGTAAATAAATCCGCCAGGCATGGAATCGGCAAAATACCGCCCGCATACACCGTCTGAACACCGACCACGCCATTACGATAACACAAACCGAAAACCGCCATCGGCGGAAAAATCACACAAAATACCGCCCGCCATCGTCCGAGTCGGAGTCAAACCGCCCGCCACGGACGGAAACACGCCCGACAACACAAAACCGCCCGCCCTCACGGCCGACACACCGCACGTGAAATTACGATCGCACCGCCATGAGCGCGGGAAAACCACAAATATACCGCCCGCCAGCGCAAACAACGCCGATGCCAATCGACACGGCAGAAACCATGGCGCCCACGTCCCTGCACAGAAACCATCCGCTCACAAAACCAATAGCACACAACATGGCCAATAACTCCACACAGCAAGGCACGCACAAATACACAAGCACAGTACACATCCCGAAAACACCCCCCGGACAAACAAAAACTACAAAGGCCAGAACACCAGACACAACACACCTGAAAACAACAGACCATGAGGACACACCCACATAGGTAAGTACAAAAGCAGAACTCCCACAGACCACAACCCCTTGCAACATTGCAAACCAGAGAGGAGAGGAGAGGACACAGTGACACAGCAAGGACAGCAGCACACCACAGAAACGCACACATCACAACCACCACCATCACCAAACACCGGCACCACAAACCCCCTGCACATTACACAACACACACCGCACCAGCACCACAAACACCATGGCACCACAAAGAATGCCCAAGTTCACGCCCATGGAGCTGACGGTCATGGTCGACGAGATCATCAAGGTGCACCCACAAATCTATGGGAACATGGTCCAGCACACACCACTAGCCACCAGAAACAGAATGTGGAACCGGATCGTAGACCAGGTCAATGCAGTCGGGACCCTGCCCAGGAACAGAGTCGAAATAAACAAACGGTGGAATGACGTCAAGAGCCTGGTCAAGAAGAAGGAGGGCAAAAACAGAGAGCTGGCTGCAGTCACTGGCGGAGGGAATCCCGCGCTCTTCAAGACCTTCAAAGCGTGGGAGGAGAAGGTGCGAGTCATCATACATCCCGAGATCCTCGCCGGATTAGCAGGGGGAGTGGAGGCTGGTAAGTACAAACTAATGTATACCAGCACACCGCTATGTACTCACATGCACTACCACCATGCCACAGCTCCCAGGGACAAACACCCCCATGTCCAGCACACAATACACAACACATCACACACACATACAACAGACACCACCACACACAGCCCAAACAGAACAACTGTAAGATGCGTGGGGACATGTGTACACTCAGCCAGCCACGTAACCACCAACAGGTCCCCAAATATGCCAGAAGCGCCACAACGAGCACCCACCACACCCATGTGTCCGCCATAGCTGCACTAACCGACAAGTAACAGTTAAGTGGCAGGAACACAAAGTGCAGTGGGTGGGAGGGTGGACAGCCCAAGTACAAAACACACCAGGCCCCTAGTCCCACAGTACAGCAAGGAGGAGCATCCCCCACACCCCACAGCCACGTGTCAGCCACCGCAGTGCACAACGACAGCCGAAAGGTAGACATCACGGTCCACAGCAATCGGTATCAGTGGGTGTCCAGCCACCACTACGACCCACAACACCCCCCACCCCCACAGACCTGCAACATGGAGCACCCCCGCTTAGAGCCATGTGGCATCCAGTACAGTGCACGCACGAACAACTTGCAGGTGGGAAACTGGACAGGGCTGGATTACTGGAGGCATGAGGACCGGAACACGACCAACACATGGGACATGTCACGTAGCAGACGAACACGCAGCACCGCCCACCGTCACGAACAAGTGAACAATGTGCACACGGATATGAACCACAGAGTCACACCCCACATGACCCATCACAAACACAGCAACACCCAAGGAGCCACGTCTGCATGCACAAGCCACACTGAACATAGTACCACACGGCAGCCACTGTGCAACCCATCACACACAACCGAAACACCATTGAAGTCCTGTCCATGTAGCCCCCACTGCCTGTCAACCCCACACCCCACAACTACGCCTATGTAAGACAAACAACACTAGACGCAACAGAGCGGAACAACAGAAATGCACACGAACACCACTGAACCCATCAAACTCACAGACACACCATGCACATACAACATACCATCCATCCCATCCGTCAGCCCCAGTCTCATGAAAGGCATGTCATCCGCACAGCTGCCACACATACAGCAGTCACGCTAAGACACATGCCCATGACCAACCATGTGCCAGAAGTCAATTAAGCGCACGACACACTGTGAGCAACAACACACAACATGGGCCACACCCCCCGAGCACTGCAGTGATGCACATGGCACAGGGCAGCACGCACACCAAGGAGATGGGACAACTGCAATACGTTGGCTGGCACACAACTATCACTCACTCATAACGATGCGTCCAATGCCATGTCCAGTAACCACAACAGACAGCAAATATGCAGGGCATGTCAGGCATGCACACACCTCAGACCATGCACTGTCATGCTGCCACAACACATGTCACGTTCGGCACCCATGGCTCACAGCATGTACCCCAAAAGCATATCCCCTCCCAAATGCGAATCTGGGGCATGGCCCCCATGTTGCCATATGCGTTCCTAAGCGTTCCATATGAACTCCAAAAGCAAAGTAAAAACCAGACCCAGGATGGGCCAGGAGCCCGCATACACCAGAGTCACAATGAGTAGGGGCAAAGCAACACACCCATCGGCATGGCCAATCCGTCCCATGCCACATGTGCACAGCACACAGTCCCATTGCCTAGCACACACAACTACAGATGCCACAGCCACACACTCGCCTCCGGGAAACCCATGTACGAGATTGCACGAACTGCCAATGTCAGACGACTAATACATACTTCGCCAGGTGCAACACAATAACAAATCTCATTCTCTCCACAGGTGACGAACTGCTGGACGCTGGGGATGGAGACAGCAGCCAGCACAGCCAGCCTACAAGCCCCCAACGAGGACACACGGATCTGGAGGATCTGTCCACCTCTTCGGACACGGACCACCAAGCTGGCCCATCTGGCGTGGCAGGGCCCAGCCGCTCCCCAGGACCCCTCCTACCCACCAACCCATCATCCAGGGATGCTGAACAGTCCCAGTCCCCTGCTGCCACTGTCGTTGCGGCCACTCCCACGGTCATTGCGGCCACACCCACGGTCATTGCGGCCACTACCACTGCCGCAACCGCCACCATCGCCGCACCGACCACCACCGCCACCACCACCACCACGTCTTCGCTGGCACCAGCCCCAGCGCAGGTGGTGGCCCGGCCGACTGGATCCACCCTGGGAGCCACAGCGAGGACCGCGGTATGCAATGTGGCTAGTGGGCAGGCCGGTGGCAGCAGGACTGGTAGGAGGAGCAGGGTCAGGGAAACGCCAGCCTCCCCTGGGAGCCATGCCCTGCCTCAAATGGCCAGAGTCCTTGGGGCCTATGAGGAGGCCCAAGAACAATGGGTCAGGTCTGCCACAGACACGCGGGAGGTGCTGGGGGTGCTGAGGTCCATGGACGCCCATATGGGCCAAATCGTGTCCCGTATGGACCAACTCGTGGACCTCATGGGCCAGCTGGTGGTGGCGGTGGGGTCACAGGCAAAGCCAGCAACACCACCTCCGCCACCACCTGCTAGGGCGCAGGGTCGGCCAGCAGTGTCCACATCCCCTGCGACCACAGCCAGTGAGCACACCTCACCCACCACCAGCAGGTCGCCACCACACACCCCCCTCCCAAACGTGGAAGGGGCCGTCCGAAGAGGAAACAGGTCTCCCGGGAGGACTTCGCACGCACCAGTCGCAAGTGAGGCAGCCAGCCAGCCTTCCGCCAGCCTGCCTTGACCAGCCACTGCATTGACTTGCTCTACGATCCCACTCCACACAGCCAGCTGGATGGCATGTGTGTGTTGGACCATGGACATAGAACCAGTGGGTACACCCTGAGCTTCACGCAGCCATGACCGACAGCTCATTGACACTGCACGCACCACTTTTGTCATCACCTTACACACAATCACATGTCACAGTTTGTAATAAATGCACCTTTTTCACTAACTGCTGTCTGTGCCCTGTGTTTTATTTGTACGGAATACAACGGCCACCTTGGGCGGAAAGGCACCTGATGCGTGGCATGGCAATGGAATCCGGACGGCCTGTAGGGACCTAGGGGTGGGAGACAGAACAGGAGCACATTCAATGAGTGTGTCACACACCCATCACACAGTACATGTCAACAACTACAAGCAATGTACACACATCGCACAGAGCAATAGGGCACAATGCCACAGTCACCAACAGTGGCATACTACCCTGGCCATGGAGCGTTGACACACAGCACGTAGTGAACAAACGGCCACCCTGACACAGCACACACACACCTGCACAGATACAGCCACATCAGCCGTCGTACATGGACACTCACCGTCAAGTGAAGTAGCGGGCGATGAGCTGCTGCCGCACATTCCCAGCTTCCTCCTCTCCGCTGTCCTCCTCACTCGAGCTGTCCTGGTCTGCGGGCTGGGGCCCTGGTTGATCTCCGTCATCCACAATGAGGGGGATCTGCTTCCGAATGGCCAGATTGTGCAGCATGCAGCACGCCACCACTATCTGGCACACCTTCTGTGGGGAGTACGCCAGTGCACCCCCGGTGCGGTCCAGGCACCTGAACCTGGACTTGAGGAGGCCAAAGGTACGCTCGACCACACGTCTGGTCCTCCCATGTGCCTCATTGTATCGATCGTCTGCTGGGGTGCGAGGATTCCTCAATGGACTGAGCAGCCATGCCCCATTCGGATACGCAGAGTCACCTGGGTGTGAGGGACACAGAGAACCGTTGCTATTCCAACTGGACAGGGGACAGCATCGCACAACCAGCACGCTACACCACTCCACATACTCACCGACAATACAGCCACGATCCTGTTGCAGATTGGCCATCAGTCGTGGCAAGATGCTGTTGCGCATTATGTGTGCGTCATGGGCCGAGCCTGGAAACTTGGCACACACGTGGGTGATCACCATGTCCGCAAGGCACACCACTTGCACATTCAGGGAGTGCGTGTGCTTCCTGTTGCGGTACAGGTGCTCAGTGGCCTGTGGTGGGACAAGGCCAACATGTGTGCAGTCAATGGCTCCCACGACGTGTGGGATTCTGCCAAGGGCATAGAATGCACCCTTCACTGCCGCCAATTCACGAGCCCTGGGGAAGCGGATGTACCTGTTCCGGTAAAGCATCATGGCTGCCAGTACATCCCTCAGCACCTTGCTGAACATGGGCTGGGACATCCCACCTCCACTGCCCACTGTGTGCTGGAATGACCCAGTGGCGAAGAAATGCATGGCGGCCATCACCTTAGCCGTGGGGGTGACAGCAGTCGGATACACCCTGCGGGGACGGAGATGGGGCTCTAACATGGCACACAGTCGATGCAGGGTTGGCCTGTCCAGCCGAAACTTCCTGATAACCTCTGTATCGTCCATGTCCGCCAGCAATTGGTATGGGCGGTCAATGTTCGGTCTCCGCCTGGGGGAAATGGCAGAGGACACATGTCAAAGCAACACGACACATAGCAATTTCGCATACACATCACTGACATGACTGAGCAAGCACATGTGCCACAGCCCAGCTGTCAAGCTGGGACGGCACGGCCACAATACACTTACACAGGTCTCCCAACAATGGCAATGGCAAGTGAGACATACCACTGCCATGGTCATGCACATGGGGATCTAGGCCCCAATGACTTGCGGGGCGTGCTGATGGGGACTGACTGCATATTCGTCAAGCGGCAACGCCACGGCGACATGAGTGTCTGCTGAGCATGGAACTGCTTCCGAGGCTGGATGAGTATGGCACACGACGACGACGATGTGGGCACGGGCTGAGCGGCCAATACAAGTGGGACCTGTGGCACGAGGGGATATGAGACAGTAGTAGGTGTCAGCACTGCACCCTATGTACAGCACTGTACGGATCACAGCTCCCGAAACATTGACTGGTGTCCACATTGACAGCCCCATGCCAAGACGGCTGTGTGCTTGCAGTCACACGTCACAGGTGAGAGGTTACATTGCACGTGCCAGGTGGCAGACGTACATAGTGGGAGCTGGCATGTGTGTGCATGTGTCTCCTGTTCAGGATCCACCAGATGGGCGCTGACTCTGTACTGACCATTGGACACAGCATGTTCCGTGGAAGGCTTGTGTGTGTGGGATGGTGGCACTGGATGTGCCTCCGTTGGGTGGGGGGCCATGCACAGGGCGGGTACGTCGATGATTGCGCATTGTTGGTCACGGTGGGTGCACCCACTAAGATGTGTTGCCCTGTGTTCAATTCCTATGTCCGCATGATGATGGACTGTGGATGTGGGCAGACTACACATTGGTCGATGTGCTGTCTATATGCATGTGCCTTCACACCAGGCACAGCTGCCCCTGCACATGTGACCCCTGCTGGACTCGCTGCTGGGTCTGTGGAGCTGATGCACCTTCTGCGCGTGGGGCGGACAGCTCTCCTCACTTCCCTCATTGCGCATGTCATGTCTTTGCCGCAGGTGACATGGATCATGGAGGGCCCACATGTACGCGTGGGTAGGCTACACATGATTGTTCACTGGTCGCCACCCCCAGTCAGTGTTTCGAATGGGAAGGTTGTCGTGCTGGTGGTATGTTCGATGTGGCGGATGGGCGGGCCTAGGTGCGGGCTTACATTCCGGACATGGGGGGTAGTTGAATTGGCGACTAGTTGCAGCACACACGGGACACGTCTCTTCCTTTCCACATCTGGGTCATCCCTTGTACTAACTGACAGTGATACAGTCATCTTCGCCCCAGCCCTCATGTCCTCCCCTCGCCCCCCAATATGCATGCTCACCTGCGAGGCTAGCGCTTGCACAGGCAGCCCCAAGCTCGCACCAGAGAGGGCAAGGAGTGTATGTGTGGGTCCAGTTGCACGAGTGGGCTGTCTCAGGGTATGATGTGTGGCGGGACGCCGTCCACCTGCGTGGTGCCCCAAATGGAGACCCGGCCTGCATGGACTATGCATCACAGTCTTCGCCTTCCGGATCCGCCACCTGCGACACCCAGTGGCTGTGGCTGCCCTTGCGGCCAGGCCGCGTCCGTCTGTGGCTGATGGCCCACACATTCACTCTTTGGCCTCTCTGGGGAGGGCTCAGGGGTGGTGGCGCACGCGCTTGCACTTAGTCGCAATGGCATGTGTCGTGGTTGGTATGATGGGCAATGGATGGGATGGTGCGAGCCACCTCCCGTGACGTCAGTGCTGCTCGTGCTGTGGTGCGTCCCCCTACACTTCCATTTGACTTGTGCCATGCTAGACGTTGAGGTTCTATTGCCTGCGTGATATGACCAGGAGGAGCGCGAGGAGACCTCTCACACACCATGCTCCACTGCCATCCCGTGCCCTGTATCGCCTGTGCGGATTGACTATGTTGGGGTTACACCTGGTCGACTGGGGCTGTGTGTGCCTTGTCAAGGGGCATGGCGGGCGCACAACAGGATCCAGCTTGTCCACAGAGGGTGGGCTGAGGTGCGCCTGGTACCGCTTTGTACGTGTGCCCGGCTGCTGTGCACACACGTGTTCACTCCCCCCGACAGGTGTCCTCTCACAATGCCCAGGGAAGCGGTGGTGTACTGTTCATGACCCCTCCCAACACGGCGTGCTCCGACTTGGCATGTGCGCATCTACCCGTCGCACCCACCCACCTGAGCACTGCGTCCATACGACTTCACACGACACATGTGTGTCTTCCACAGTAGTGCTACTCATTTGCGTTGACATCCAATACCAGTGGACTACATGGTCATGTCACGACTGCCGTGTACTTCACATACTCTCATCCTCTCTCATTCGTACTTGTGAAATGAGTCAGCGGAGACAGTTTTGGTTTCAAACATTATATTGAGTCTTCTGTCCTCTGTGATGCAGTATAGTGGACACTACTGGCAGCGGAATATATGTTGAGGATATACTGAGCATGATTACAAATGGGATAGGGTGTGGGGTTACATCTGCTTGGCCAAGGCTGTGCTAATGTACATTTACGTATAGCTGCGGAGCTGCGGACTTTGACACAGACGGTATACATGTAGCCTACCAGACCGCTCGGCATCATGGGCACAGTCCATCTCAGTTCCATGTGACAGGTTTGCTGCGGTTGTTCCTCATGCACGCGTGCATGTGAGATGACATCAGGGCATGTGCTTGCGTGCATGCAGCGGCGTGCCACTTGTTGTTGCACTGTGGTGGTTACTGGACATGTCACAGTCACTGGGGTCGTGTTGTTGTTGTATGCACTTGTCGTCCATGCAAAGGTCCTGGTATGGGATTCCCGGGGCGGGGGTGGGAGGGGTGCAGCACCCACAGACTCCAGGCGACCTATTCATGTCCACTGAGCGGTGTGTGTGTCCATGGGCGCTGGATCCATGTTGTGTCCTGGTTGTTCGTGCAGTTCCGTCCATGTGGGTGCGATACACAGAGCCCATGCCACTGCCTCCCACGATGCATGCGGTGTTCCTGGATGTGATGGGGAACAGTGTGCATGTCCCGGTCATATCCGATGTCATGGCGATGTCGTTGATGGTGTGGTTACAGTTGCCGGTCGTTTGGTATGGCTGTTGTGGTGGTGACTGGCCAGTCCGTGCGGAAGCTGAGCATGGGTGCGGGGTTGGACTTCATAGGTCACTCGGGGAACCTGCGTTGTGGTCCGACGTATTTACAGGTTGTCAGGTATGCGATGCCGTCCAGCAGGGCTTCCATGTCATTGGTGGTGTACATGTTTGCCAGCCAATGAAGCGGATGGTGGCTGTCAAGGTGTTGTTCGTAGGTTGTCCCTTGGAGGACCATGATGGGGCATGCTGGGTGACATTCGATGTAGCTGTTCTCGATGATCCGTCGTGTGGAGGCACAGTGGTTCCATTTCAGTGCGCGTGCGATGTTGGCCACATACGCCATGCCCCCATAGGCAGAGCAGGCCCTGTCGTGTGCGTCCAGAGGGAGGAGTAGTGGTAGCAGGTCCGCCTTCAGACATGCCGGGTTGGAGAGGCATATCTCGACGGGATGCTGGTAGGGACACCTCCGACAGTAGAAGACGGGCATGACGCAGCTGAACAATGTGATGCGGTAAGTCAGTCGGTAACTTACGTTCAGCAGGGACAGGAGATCGCATCCCAATGTATGTATCGTGCTGGTTTGGTACAGCTTGAGCTCTTCGGCGTAGTTGGGTAGGTGTGTTGCGGTTGCCATTTCGCAGCGGTTCGTTGAGGTGGCGTGCTCCGGCTGTGTGTGCAGTCTGCAATGTGCACGCTCCGGGGTTGCTGTGAGCTCTGTGTAGTCGTGGGGAGACAGGACTTGTGTTCTGTTGGCTTGTTTGGAGGACACGGGCCCTCTTCCCACATGCTTCTCAGACAGTTCAAGGTCGGTGCTGTGTGACTCCTTCCAATTAACTTGCATGTGGCCGACATGGGGGAGTGTTTTCTTCTTTCCTCCCCGTCCGTTGTGTGCTTCTGTGATATGCGCTATCTGCCGTGTGGTCGGTCTCCTCGGCATGCCTGTGTTGGTCTATTCTTGGACAATGGCTGTATTCACCGGCTTCTGTCGTAGGGCTGTGGTTTCGGTGTTGGAATGGAAGGTCATTCAGTGCTGTCTGCTCTCCCTTGTGTGGGCGGCAGGCTGCCTTTCCGCTCTGCGTTGGGCCTTGTGTGTGGATGTAATTCTTGGGCCACCTGTTGTCGGTCCCCGTGCTCTTTGGTGTTCCGTTTTATATGTCTTGTTCATATGTGCAGGGTGGTATGGGTTTTTCAGTGTGGTACTGGCGTTCCTCTTCCCGAAGGGGCCCTGCTTCTCCTAGTTGGTGTTGCCGCCGCTGTGTGCTACGCCATGTTTGTTACACTGGGGTGTGTCCTGCTGTTGCGTGACTTCACTGACATGTGTGCGTCGGTTGTGTGGCGTTGGGTGTTGTCCGTGATTTGGGCGTTGGGGACATGTCTGTGGCAGGCCTGTCACGTGTCATGTGCGTTCGGGGTGGGGCTGATGTGTGTGCTGCTTGGTTGTGTCCCTGTGTCTGTGTGCGACGCATGCATGGCGCTGCGGTTGGCCTCTGCGTTGTGCGCATGTGTGGCGGCGTCATCGGCGCTTTGTGGCCGTGACGGGGTGGTTGGTTCCTAGTCCCAGGTGGTGTGTACACATGTGTTCCGCGATGTTAGGATTTGGCCTGTGTGTCATATGTGGATGCGATGGTGGATGTGTAGTGTACACGCGCTGGTGGGGGGTTGTCCGCTTTTTCCGCCCTTGCACTGTGTGCGCTGTTTGCGTGCACTTGTTGTGTGTGTGCCTACCTGCGTCTCCGCGGTACGTTGCGTCCTTGGTGGTGCATCAGCAGAAGCATGGGGAGGGCCTGCAGTGCTGGATTCATGCTCGGGATGCCGCTTCTTCGTTTTCCGTGCTCTGCGTCCGTGTTACCGCCTCTCTTTCACGTGCGGTGTCTCTTAGCCGTGGGAGCCGTTTGTTTGCGGCATCGTAATTTATACGCCGGGCGGGACGTGTTTCGTCGGACGGTGTGTGTCAGTTGTGCTGCGCCGCTACGTGTACGGGCGCACTTTGATGGCGGACGGTGTTGCTGGCTTGCCGGCGGTGTTTGGCCTACTTTACGCATCGTAATTGGACGGGCGTGTGGACTGCTGCGTGCCGGCGGTAACTGGTGGTTTTTGCATCCGCCAGCACGGCGGTTGTGCTTCCGCCCGCCATCGTAATGAGCCCCTTAGTCTTGTATGTGAATGTCAATTAACTCTTGAAACTCAACTCATAATTTGTTGCTTTATTTTGTCAAGAGAGATTTAGCCATTGAAAATTTGAACTCTAAATTGGGCCCTTAGTTTCTCATTTTTTTTCCAAGGCATCGCTCCAACATTTCTCTCACAATCTTGCCCCAAGAATAATTGTCACGATAGCCAACAATACACAATATTACAATATCACCTACATTAATTGGTAGAAATGATATCTTCCTCATGAAAGTTGATGCACTTCAGACCCTCCTTCTGGGTCTGTGTGAAGTGGTTTCCCTCTAGAATCAATGCATACTGTAATATTCATTAGTATGCAAATATTCACAGAGGAACTTTTTGCTCTAATTCTCCAAGGAGATGTTCAGATCAGTTTCATATTCTAGGCAACACGGTATTAAACATAGCTGCTCCTTCTGGCAGAGGGATCCGTTTTTCAAAGATGTTCAACCATTACATTTGCACTGACTCCTTGGTTTAACAGCAGTTCTCATTTGCATGTACAATATGCTTTCTTAACATTTGCTTTAGACAAATTTAGAAATAATTTGCATGTCCTGGCATTCAAATATAGGAGCAAATGTGCTGAATGGTCCCAAATGCAGGAGTAAATGCCCAAAATATAAAACACATGACCAATATGAAAACTGGAACGAAGCACAGTGCTATCATTGAGGTGCTTTAGATACAATTAACTCACAATAAAAATATTCAGTGACTGCATAAATACTAACGTATATATAATGAGGGAGCATAAATACTATATATGCATAAACACTAAATCACATGACAAAAGCAGTTATTGACATATAGCAAACCACAAATCATTTGCAGGAAAACGACACAGAAATGGGCCAAACTTGATTGTTGGAGAAGATGCCGGATACTTATCAGTCTAAAAAAAAATTTGGTTAAGTGCAAAAAAATATATATTTTTGGGTCTCAAAAAGCACACATCATTGTAGCCCCTGACATTGAAGGGACTTATCTTGTGTGTGGATGTGTTTCTTGTAAAAGGGCAGAATGCCAACACTCATAGTAAATGTAACCAATGGCTGAAGTGACTGAGCCATTAACTAATGGAGTATGCTATATTGGGTGGAAGAAAAATGTGAATGTCACAATAAAAGGCCATGGAATGAATAGTACCTCCTGAAAGTCCCTTTAGACAAGTGTATAACTATAATTTTAGTAAAATCAAAAGGTCTTTGCAAATGCCAGACCTAAATAAGAATCAGTAATGTCTGTATTTACCCTCATGTGACTGCACTCAGTGGTGATATGCATTGATCAACTTGTTGCAGAAATTTAACAAAGGTAGAAGAGGTATGAGGGAACATGCAGTCCACTGCAATAAGGGATGTAATACACAATATTAATGATGCCATATGCAATAACATCACAGACCACAATACTATGTGGGGATAGGATAAGAAGAGAGCATGGCACTACCATAGATTCACAGTTAGGTGCTGTGCTCATTTATATAGGCTACCCGCATGAGTCTACCATTCAATAGAAGCCCTGACCAGTGTTGTGTTTTAAAATGCAGCCTCATATTCCCTGTAACAATTTCTTACGACCATGCTCAAAAAAATATTAGCTACATGCTCTTCCCTGACATATTAACTGAATTATATTGAGTAAATGAAGAGTTCAACATAAACGAGAAGTTTCCAAATTGCCTAGGCACTAAAAGTGAATATTATATCTTCATCGTGTTTCACCGGAAACATAAGATATTACCCATAATGAAAATGTTTGAAACTTACTGTATGTGCAGGTTGTGTTAAATTTCAATTACATGGTTAGATTGTCTTTTTCCTAATTGACACATTTATCTTGCATATAAGTCCCTAGTATGTGGTGTAGAAAATGCACCCAGGGCCTGGGAGTTAATGCTACCTCTGAACTGCAACACCTATTGTGCTATCCTACACAGAACACCAGAGTACTGATTGAAATATTAATATTTCTATCTAGGGTTTGGGACAAACTATAAAAATATTTAATCCATTTTTTAAATAGTTTTTACAAATCCAATTCAATGGTGAAGTTGAATTTTTAATAAGTATTAAGGAAAAGTAACTTTTAGAAAGTTACCTTTATACTGCATGAATTTCATCGGGGCTAATTTGCATTAGTCCACCAGCTGCTGCCAAGAGTGTATTTAGCCTTTAATGAGGTGTAAAGGTCTTCTAGGAGCCACATAATAAACGTTTGTACCTTTGAAAGGGATAAAGCAGGACAAGATCCCAATTCTTGTGCATCCCTTGGCAGGGCTGCTGTAGGACCCTGCTTTGCTTAAACAGACTTTGCTCTCATTTTTTTGTTGTGGGTCCAGGGCCTGCTTCACACTGGATTTTAGTGTTAGATCGTTGGAATACATTAGTAATTTTCATTCTCAGCTCTCATAGCCCTACTTTAATGTGGCTGAAGACGTTTACCATCTTTGAATAGCCCTGACTCAATGCATTTTGGGCCTGTTTGCAGTAAGTAAAACAGGAACTATTGAAAATGTAGGTAGGCCAAGGTCTGGGAACTTTTATCCCAATGGTTAGTGAGTGCAAAGGAGTCACCCTCGTCCATTAGCTAGTGCCAACCATACATGTGGCACCCCAAGGCACCTTCCTCAGAGCACTTTATGGGCCTGCAGAAGAACAGAAGAGGTCTGTACCTGTCATATGTGATCTGAGAACAGTCCTGAAGGACTGGACCTGCTCCCTCTTATACTCAGGTCAACAAAGTGGATTCCACAGGACAATTGGCTGGCCACCTGTGTGGCTATTGGGGCATAAAATGCTGCAAGAGGTTTTTTCCCTAAAGTGCTCAGCTGAGCAGTGCCAACACAACCTGGACTGGACTTTGCTGTTAGCCTCGGCCTGACACCCTGAGAGTCTCTAAGTGCCTTCACCTGAGGTGCTAGGGTCCTCAAAAATATACTCCCATGGTTGTTTTGGCACCGGAAGAAAGTCTGGAAACTTTTGAAAAAGTTTCCTCCAAAGCTCTAGAGCTTCAGCAGGAGCTGCTGTGAAAAGTGTCTGGCCAGCAGTTCCACAGCATCAGATTGAATTTCAGCTTTGGCACACAAGGATATCTAGCCACCTTAACAAAGTTCCATTCTCAGTTTTCAACAAGAAATCTCAGAAGCTCCAGAGTGTCTGCGGGACCAACTTCAAATGTGCAGCTTGTGAATACCGAAAAGTAGTAAACTCACAAAAAGTATAAACTTACTCAAAAGTGTAAGTTTCCTTTGTGAATTTGTTGCTTTGAGTGGGACAATTGCAAGTGGTATTGAAAGAAAACACACATGAAAGCGCTGAGATTGAGAAATGGTACCAAGAATCAGGAACAAGTGAACGATGTGGCAATAAATTTAGAAGAACTAAGATAAGAATAAGGAGCATACCAGAAATAATCACTAATGCAAAACTCTAAGACTATGTAAAAGGTTTTCATAGGTCAATCCTGCAATTTTAAAAAGAATGGTAATTGATCATTCCCATAGCATATGCACAAACTTTTAAAATTAAAATAAATTGACCCCTGATTTTCTGATCAGCTTCCACTTGTTTAAAGTGAAAGAAGACCTACTAGAAGATGCCAGAAAGAGAGAATCAATTACATACAAAGAATATATAATGTCATTGTTTCAAGATGTTTCAAAGCTGATCATAGCCAAAAGTAAATAATTGATAATAATAAAATAATAAAGTGATTTATAAAGCGCATGGTTACACCTCATTGGTGTTTCCCCGCGCTGGACCCGAGAGCTCGGAAAAGAAACCGGTAAGGCAAATAAGGCAATGAAGGACCTATCTTAATATTGAATCGGGTTAATCATAGAAATGGATTATCTATGCTCTAAACAAATACCCTACAGAAGGACCTATCTGTTCCGATTACTGATCAATTTAACAGTAAGCAAAGCATGGTGACAACAAGATAGGAAGCAATTACATTACTCAATCTAGAAATTGACAAAACACTGAAGAAGAAATGACCAGAGAACTGCCCCCTCTGGCTGATACAGAAGTCAAGGCGTGAGACAAGACAAAAAAAGGAGCAAGAGATGCAATCAAGCCAGAGAACTCCTCTGAAGAAATAGGAAGTTGACTACACCATAGACAAAGCAGAGAAAGATGACACCCAGTTGGTAAAAGAACATGCAATGATCACACTTTGCCATAGTTAAATAAGGGAAACAACACATTAATAAAGTATCACATTGAAGCAACCACTGAGGGAGTCTAGATTCCAGGCAATCTTAGAAGCTAGCAACCACAACATTCAAAGTATGAAAGATAAGTTTACTTCTAACCCAAGGTTAAAACACATGAAAGACATGATTGAATGTTACAATTTTCAGGAAAGGCAGAAAATTATTTAAATTGTTAGAGTCGATCAATGTTGTTTGCAGCAGGTATATGACATACCTAAGAAGCAAGGAGAAAAAAGTGTAGATAGAAAAAACCCACAAATGAAACATGAGGATCAGAGTGGCAAAAAGGGCATTTATGAAAAAAAAGGAAAAACATGGGAGAAACAAAAAAAGAAGAGAAGATAACAAAAACACCAATCATAGACCCTAATTTGATAATCATGATAATTCCCCACTCCCTTCTCCTCCACTCCACTCACTCACCCCAATCTTTTCCCAGATATCTTTTCCTTAGCCGGAAGGTAGCACCATGTCATGTGTGACACCTTCATTTCTGTCGTTTTGGATAACAGCCATTTGAATGGTCATATTTACAATATTAAAAATGAAAATGACATCTCCAAATGTATTTGGCTAAAAAAACAGAACGGGCCAAACATTTAAAAAGGCCCATGGGACTTTGAAGGTATATATTTCTTTTTAGTCGTCTACTTCCTCTCGGTCACTCTTCATTACCACATTTTTGATTTTTTGTGATTTCTGGCCAGTGTTGAATTGTTAATCTCAACAACAGGACAGATGATGCAAATTTCAAGATGTTTGTTGGAAATGGCCCTTTTTAGAGTGTTTTTCCTCGACTTTTTGCTTTTGTCCCTCCTGGTTTTCCACTGATCTACGTGCTAGCCTTAGGAGTTTGAGTGCTTTGACACTGCCATTCAGTGCCAAAGTGCTGTGCTTTTTATTTACATAGTGGTGATTGGTGTATACATGTAAGTCCCTTTTCCAGTAGTAAGACGTATACCTAGGGCTTGTAACTCAAATGCTACACCGTGGGCCTGCAGCACTGGTTGTGCCACCCATGGAGGTAGCTCTTCAAGCATACCACAGGTTTGCCATGGCAGGGCCTGTGTGTGCAGGTTACTGTTACTCAGCTTGGCATTTAAAAGCTACTTGCCAAAGTTCTGCTTGCCTCTCGCTACATCTGAATACTCCCGGGGGGGCAGGGTGCTGTGTCAGGAAGAGGTTGGGCATGTGTGCACCACTTGCCCTAGTAGTGACTATCACCAGATGGTGTGTTTAGTAATGTGAGGCCTGCTTCTCGCATTGATTAAATGGGGGTATCTATGGAAAGGTTAATGAGCTGTATTTCCTACGTGCAGAAAAGTAGCGCTATGGTGTTTGGTAATGATGGATTATTAATGGCAAATCCTCTCCGGTAGTGAGAGTGGATTTGACATTTCTAAGGTGGAAATCTCACTTTGGGAAGGTAGACATTTCAATGCTTGTGTTTCTCTGTGTGCCTGTCTCAAATCCACATCTGGGTGCTGGGGGACAGCTAAAACTGTGCATTCATGATAGACGGCCATAAACTAGGGGCACTCAAAGGAAACTGCAGACTTCTGACTCTGAGGGGCTTTCCTTGGACGGATAAGAGGTGGAATTGGCACCTCCATTCTAAAGGGCAGGGTCCTGGCCCCGCTAAAGATATTGATCAAGCCTCTCAGGGTAGAATGGCAGATAGGACTACATTTCTAGGGGGGATGTGCATTTCAAAGTTGGCCTTTTCAACTGATTTCATCTTCAAAGGACTTTTTGGGCTCCGTCCTCAGGAGTTGAGAGACACTTTTGAGATTAGAACAATACTACTCTGGTTTGACGCTGGACATCTACAAGAGGAACCAGTGGGGCAGTAGGGACTGCAACTGGATTATCCTTAGACTTTTGGTGGCCTGGAGCTTGTTGTGCTCCATGAAGGGGACTATCACTTGGTGGATTTTGCCTAGATGTTGCTGGCCTGCAGCTAATTGCCAACTGTTGTGGCCTGGGTCCCTGTGCACTCTCCAAGGGCCGGTTGGCTGGCCTCCTGTCCGCAAAATCCCAGGGACAGAAAGGATCTCCATGTTTCCATTAGATCATAATGACCGCGCAGGGTGCAGCGGAAATGGGTGGAAGTTATGGTTGGTTGAGACAAGGACTGTCCTGGCATATGCAGTAATCACACCGTGCAGAGGAGTGTGTCCGTAAAGATCAGTGGCCCACCTGGGGGGCTGTAATGTGAGGAGTTCAAGGAGTGCTGGGGACGTTTGCTGAGTCCGAGGGACCCAAGCTTCCATCAAAAACCTGTGCTAGTTCAGACTTCATAGTGTGTGGTGTCTGAGGGGTGTTGGGGGAGGATGTGTGCCGAGTCCGCGTGACCCAAGCCGGAAGCCTGGACTGTCTCTGACACCCAGATCGGGAGGATGACAGTGCCTGGCATTCTTTGGAAACCTTTCTGTGTTGACAACAGTCATGTCTAAGTCAGGAGAGCCAGCTTGGGTACTTGCTGTAAGGGTGTTTGGGCCTGATGAATGGGAAGCCGGGGAGGTGACCCAACTCAAAAGACTCTGCGCAGACCTGAAATGTTCTTTTAAAGGCTGCTGGAGAAAGGGGGTGCTGCAAAATCCATTCAGGGCCTGACAGGAGGCCAGGAGCCGCTCAAGATTCAGAGGAGAGTGATGTTGTGGATAATGAGGGACCGGGTCTGCCTCTTAATGCTGTCCAGGATCAGAAGCTGCAGGGATGGGGAGTGGTGCCCCCTGAGCTGGAAGCAGTTTTACCTCTAGGTGCCGGTCCTCCAAATAACTGGGGGACAGGCAGAGAGAAAGGGAGCTCAAGGTGAAGCCGGATAGATTCCAATGGGAACATAGAGCTGCAAGGGCAGAAAGAAGGCATGTTATGAAGGCAAAGCAAAGGATTTTGGCTCCCGGGTTGAGTGCAAGAGGGATGGATTCACATACCAAGGGGGTCAGATCCCGCCTTGGTGGCGGCAGAATGTCAACTTGGTCTAGCACGATGGCTTGGCAGGCACTAGGGAAGGAACATAATGCGAATGGCTCCAGTGGTCCCTCACTAAGGGTGGGGAAGATACAGATAAGCATGGGCAATTCACTGTGGAGTTGTGGGGTCCTCTATCCCTCCTCAGGTGAGGAGGGAAGGTCGGAGTGGACAGAGGTCCAGGATACCGAATACTCAGCTCCAGGGTATGGTGTATTCCCAAAGGGAGCACCTGGGGAGGGGCCAGGTCAGTACCAGGTTGCCATCCACTGAGGGGTTCTCCATAGTGGCAAGAGAACATGGGGGTTCCAGCTAACAAATGCATTCACCCATTCAGGATTCGGGGGTACCCTTCCTCAAAGGGGGTGCAGAACTTCCAAAAGCGGGCAGGGGGCAAAAGAACTCACCCCCGGACCCTGCCCAGTCTCAGGGTCCCGACCCTGAGCTGGAAAACCAGACTCAAGAGACCATCTCTAAGCTGGTGAGAGGGGGGAGCGGATAATCGGTGTGGTGCACCCGGGAATATCGACCCCTCCTCTGGGAAACCACCCAGGACGTTGGGCTTGGGGTGGACAGAGACCTGATTCTGGGCACTGACTGCTGTCATTGCCCTTTGCTGGGTAATGTACTGGTAAACTAGGGTTGCCTGGGGGTGAGGTCAGCACTCAGACCCCTGGGGCCAACTGGGGTAATAGGTTGATCCTGGGGGGGCAGGGGAGGCTTAGTGGGCCCTGAGAGTAGGCGGAAAGGATCCAGTGAGGTTCCTGGGGACTGGCGGGTTCCAGTGGGGGTGTTGGGCCAATCTCCAGGGTCTATCACCCGGTGCAGGGAAATTTATCAAGGCATTGATTAAACTACCCTGGCTTTCGGCTGGGAGGGGGTGGTGTTCGAAATTACCCTTTCTAGGGTGCTTTCCCTCGACTTTTTGCTTTTGTCCCTCCTGGTTTTCCGCTGATCTTCGTGCTAGTCTTAGGACTATGAGTGCTTTGACACTGCCATTCAGTGGCAAAGCACTGTGCTTGTCACATACATTCTGGTGATTTGTGTATACATGATTGACTGATTTGAGTTAGCTGTAAGTCCCTTGTCCAGTGGTAAGACATATACCTCGGGCATGTAACTTAAATGCTACTCCGTGGGCCTGGAGCACTGGTTGTGCCACTCACAGAGGTAGCTCTTCAAGCATACAACAGGTTTGCGATGGCGGGACCTGTGTGTGCAGGTTACTGTTCTTCAGCTTGGCATTTAAAAGCAACTTGCCAAAGTTCTGCATGTCTCTCACTAAATCTGAGTACTCCCTGGGGGCAGGATGCTGTGTAGGGAAGAGGTTGGGCATGTGCACGTGTACACTACCTGCCCCAGTAGTGAATACCACCGGATGGTGTGTTCAGTATTGTGAGGCCTGCTTCTCGCATTGATTAACATGGGAGATCTATGGATAGGCTTATGAGCTGTATTTCCTACATGCAGAAAAGTAGCAGTATGGTGTTTGGTATCAATGGATTAGTAATGGCAAACCCTCTCCAGTAGTGAGAGTGGATTTGACATTACTAATGTGGAAGTGCCATTTTGAGAAAGTGGGCATTTCAATGCTTGTGGCTCTCTGTGTGCCTGTCAGCCTGTCTCCAATCCACATCTGGGTGCTGGGGGGAGAGCTACATCTGTGCATTCCTGATAGGCGGCCATAAACTAGGAGCACTCAAGAGAAACTGCAGACCTCTGACTCTGAGGGCCCTTCCATGGATGGATTAGAGGGGGAGAATGTAAGGAATCTGAACCTGACCCTCGGTACTTACCTATAATCCTGGAGTCGAGTCTGCATTCTGATGACCAGAACCCGGATTCCTCCTGTAAAGAAAAAAAACATGACATGTATTACCCCTCCGTATGTAACCCCCACCTATCACATGTTACTGCAGGAGCACAGGAACTCAGCGATCAGAACCTCGGAAGGAGGAATCGCCTCCAGAAGAGAAAAGAGAGAGAAAGAAAAGAAGGACTAGACAAAAGGAGAGAGAATACCCATTACCTACCTGGAGCAGCCGAAGGAAACCGCAGTGATCCCGCAAGCTGTACGGACCGACCCTGCCACAAAGGAGGAACCTCGAGAGGACGGCGAGACTGAAAGAAGATCCAGAGATGTGGAGCGAGGAGTGGTGTAGCCCTCCAGAGGACGCGGAAGTGCAGCCGGAACTCTGAAGAGTTGTGGCTGAGCGGCCTCCGGGAAGTGCCTTTGGAGAGGAGACGACTCTGAAAAGAGAAGGAAGAAACGAAGAAAAGAAGAACTAAACAACTTGATGTTGCCTTTCTGTTTATTCCAATTACATTAAAACATCATCATTAAGAAGTACATTCAGCTTCTGCGTCTTTTTATACGGCCTGCCCTTCCACAGTGGAATTGACACCTGCATTCCAAGGGGCAGGGTCCTGGCCCTACTAAAGATACTGAGAAACCCTCCTAGGTAAGGATGGCAGACATGACTACATTTAGAGGGGGTATGTGCATTTCAAAGGTGTCTTTTTGACCTGATCTCAAATTCAAATGCCATTGTGGGTATAACTACTGGGGCTCCGTCCTCAGGAGTTGAGAGACGCCTTTGAGATTGGAACCATACTATGCTGGTTCGTTGCTGGGACATCTAGAAGACGAACCGATGGGGCAGGAGGGAATGCAACTAGATTATCCGCAGACTTGTGGTGGGCTGGGGCTTGTTGTGCTCCAGGCAGGGGACTATCACTTGGCGGATTCAGCCTGGATGTTGCTGTCCTGCAGCTAATTGCCAACTGTTGTGGTCCGGATCTCCCTGTTTCCTCATGATTATAAGGACCGCGCAGGGTGCCGTGGAAATAGGTGGAAGTTATCACACTGTGCAGAGGAGTGTGCTCATAAAGATCAGTGGCCTACCTGGGATGCCGTAACATGAGGAGTCTAAGGAGTGCTGGGTACGTTTGCCGAGTCCGAGGGACCCAAGCTTGCAACTGGAAACTTGTGATAGCTCACACTTCATGGCTTATGGTGTCCGAGGGACATTGGGGGACATTTGCTGAGTCTGTGGGACCTGAGCTGGAAGCCTGGACTGTCTCCAACCTCCAGATCAGAAGTACGACAGTGCCTGACATCGCGACCTCAGTCCGAGATCATCGGCTCCTTCCCCCCGTACCCACGCCACTATGTATTCTGTTAGTAACATCGTGATTGGGCCCTGGGGGTCTCGTTTTGCCTCTTGTGTACCCACAGCTGGATGCCTGGAGCAACTGTGGCTCGCACCTCCACCTTGGGGGAACATTTCTCAAATTGGAAGCACCAGCTTCTGGTGTCACAGTCTTTTGTCTATGGGGGATAGTGATCCTGCACATGTTAACGTGCCGCTGGGTGCCATGACGGCCTAATCTGGATGGACGAAACCAAGTCATTGTTTCCTTTTGCTTTAGGTGGTCCCGACAATCTAATCAAAGTGTCGGCAGCGGGTGCAACATGTATCATTGGCTGGTGTCATTTGAGTGGCTAAGGGGCTGGGTCACGAGGCGTAGTCAAGGGTTTATGTCACTTTCGAGGCTGAGGGGATAACGGAGCAAGTTAATTCCAATGAAGGGTGCATATATGTTCTTGCCGATCTACTGCTAATGGGAGAGTTCAACAATTGCATATGCCTGTAAAGTATATATCCAGTGCCTATGTCATTTTGATTTCTATGTTGGTGTGATACACAGAACAGTGTTTTATACATACAGTGTGAAGTTTTTTTGCAGTGTACTCAGTATGTTGCGAGGGTGGTGCTGTGCCAATACTTTACACTTTGATCCTGAGGATAAGCTTTACTGCTCTGTGTCAAGCTACCAGAGGGTGATCACAGGTTATCTGACAAGTGCATCGTACGCCTCCTATCTAGGACGGTGGATTCTGTCTGGCATCTGTGCATCCCAGCTAGCCAGAAACCGTTGGATCTGAAAATATCTCTATCTATCCCTAAATATTTGTGAAAGAAGATGATTCTCAGTAGCCAGAATAAACTCTCTGTTCTCCAGAATTAGAAGGACCTTGTTTTCTTTCTCCATCAACTGCAACTTATGGAACACACAAATTCTGTTCTGGACGCAAAGAAAACACATGCACTCCAAAGGAGTTCCTAAAGAAAAATATATATTTTTTTTCCTGAATGTAAGTAGAAGAAGGATGCACGTTATCCAATCAAAAGGATGCTAAAGAAGTAATGCTACAGAGGAGGGATAACCCTAAGATGAAGGATACCAATTGATTAAGAAACAAACAAATTAGATTAATAAGAAAGCCAAACAATGATAAGCAATGGGCTGACTCCAACCAAACTATAATTGGTGTCAACAATACGTCGTTTGGCAATAGACAGCAAAAGCTGCCTGTAGGCTAGACATAAAGGAATTTAGTGTCACTGGCATAAAGATGGTTCAATGCCTTAAATGAGGTAATATTGTCCCTGGAGGAGGAGATATATATTGATAAAAGGAAATGGCCTAGGGCAGAGCCTTATGGCATGCCCTGTAAATGGCTGGTGAGTGTTGATGTTTCGAAGGCTCAGGCTGTTGTAGAGTGATCAGGATTGTCAAAGGTGGCAGTCAGATCTGGGAGCAGGGGGAAAGGAAAAACATCTGATTATGATGAAGTTAGATATGTGTGACAGTATAGTTTCTGGTGACTGTAGAGTATGCATACCTAATTGGATGGGAATAAGTATTCTGATAAACAAAGTGTAAATGGTTGAATACTAATCTTTTCAGCACCTTTGAGAAACAAGGGAGTCTATACACTGGGAGATAGAGAAGATCAGTCGACAGTGGGTATTTAGGAGAGGTAAAATCAAGGGAGATTTGAAACATGTTATGCATGAGCCAGATGTATTGGAATATTTGAAGGTAGAGCGCAGAAAAAGAAGACATTTTAATGTGCGACTGAGTGTCTAATGGTCTGAAGGAGCACAATGGTAGCACATGATGGATTAGTTGATTTTATCATTGGAGTTAGATCTTTGGGAGACGTGCCCAAGATTTGTGAAATAGTAGAGTGGGGTAGGGTGTAGTAGTGGGTAGGCTTGTGGATGTGGAACAGGGAGAAATGTAGACTAGGTGTTTCTGATAGTGGAGATTTTCAAGGAAATATATGTAGCAAAATCATTAGCTGACAAGATGTGTGATTCATAAGGGAGTGTGTTCTAAGGATGTAGTTGGTGATGAAGCACGCAAATTAATGTGGGTAGGTTGAAGTGATTGTTTGACAAGGGCAGCCAATTTCGGCACTGGTGAGAAGGCACTACAAGAGGCAGAGTATATAAACTGTCCCACCACAACTGAGAGGGCCTCCTAGGGCTGTATTGCATATCTGCACCCAGGTTGTTGAGAGGGTATTATGCCAATATATTTAAAACTAATATCAAGATTATGGATGGGTGGAAAGATTCACTCCACTCGTGGAATTTGCCGAATTCGGGAACTCTGTGTATATAGTGCGAGTTCCCGCTAAATTCTGCGATCTGGCCACGATGGACTTTTTTTTTCTATTGGCGTGTGCAAGACTTGTTTTGAAGTGCCCTGGTGATCACCACAAGACTTGCCAGCTACTAGTGCATAAGATTTGGCACCCGCTGGCGTGGCTTCTGGCCGTGATGGCACATTTTTCGTGACGCTGGCGAGCGCGAGTGACCAAGACTGCACCTAGAGCGGTCTCTACTCGAGAAGCAGTCTACTCAAATGGTCCGTTCAAGTTGTTTTTTAGTGCGAGAAGACTTTTTTTTTTACTTTTTGTTTTCAACAAGAAGGAAGCGCACCAGAGACTCCAACTTTCTGTTCCTATCCAGCAGGCTCCTCCTTTAGCTTTGTTCATCTCCTGGTCACTTTTCATTTGAATTTGGAGCTGTAAGGATCGCTCTTTTTGTCTGCTTCATATGTACCATTGGATTTAAGGACTTTGTTTTCGTGATATCACAGGTAAGTTCAAGAACTGTTGTATAAGGGTGTTGTCTGTTTGATAGAGGGCATGCATCAGTATTTTTTGTACTTTTATTCAATTGTTTACTACATTTATTGTGGTGGGTGGCCTGCGGTTTCAGTAGGGGCATAGTTATTTTTTTGCATTTAAATTATAATCTTTTGTAAAAGAAAAATGTTGCACAGTTTAATACATTTTCACCATGTTTGTTAAAACATTTGCAATATATTCATTTATTTGACTATATGGCCTAGTCTCCCAATGGGCCATCCAGCCAGTAGTAATCCCAGCCCCCTGATATACCTCTGTTAAAAACAATTCTGTCCAGAGATGTGTTTTTGAATCATTAGAGAAGAAATTTAGGTTGGGTAGACATTGCTGATCTGGGCCAAATTTTTCTGGATAACATTTTTAAAAATGGCAGATGTGTTGCAGTGATGATGCAATATTTCAGGAGTCATGAGACCTATATACTTCATTTTGGTGTCAAAACATAGGTTTTGGGAGTCAAGTAGTCTTATAGGAACAGAAAATAACTTCTCAGAGCAACCCGTTTGCCTTTTACCCAAATTGCGGATGTAATAGAGGAAGGCGAGACATATATAGAAATTGAACAAATAATAATGGTTATTAATGCTTTTATGTATACACCAAACAATGTTCATGATCTGAATATGAAAAAAAAAATAATGGTTAACACTTCTGTTTTAGACACATTTTCATAGCTCACTTTATTTGTTTGGCAATCGCTCGTGGTACATTTGCAGAATGTTGAAGAACATCTCGACAGGGACATCTTTTGGTAGCACATGTTTTGCAAGTACATGTACATGTAAGTTCTGTGGGTAGAGGCTTTAGAAATTTTGTTGTAGGTTTTAGCACCCCATCAATATCTTCCCAACCAAATTCTCATGAATCCTTCTCTACATATGAATGATCCAAAATATTTACATATCTTCTGATCAAGTAGATCATCAAATGTGTGACAGTCAGAACCTGTTTTCCACAAACGCACAAGGTATTTTTCTAGGTCTTTAAAGTCACATTCTTCTTCTGTCTCAGCAAATCCTTTTAGAAATGCCACAGGTTCAGCAGTTAAAGCTCCAAGCGTTGTTCCAATTTTTCACTTAGTGTTACCACCCTTAAGAATATGTGCCTTGATAAGAACAGTGGGCATCTCTGGGTCAAGTTTCTTGTACAGAATATAAAGCGGAATTAAGTGTCTTTTCTCACCCGTTCCATATCGTATTCATAACTCTGACAATCCTTGACTTCTGAACATTGCAACAAATCTAAGTAGCACAATAATAACATCTGTGTCATTTGACAGTACAAGGACTCGATTGGAACCATTTCGAACAGCCCACTCAACAAGAGGCACAACACGAAGGTCAGCTTCCTCCAATTTGCTGTTAAGTTCTTGAACAATATGGCCTGTACCTTTTGAATATATCTCTGCAGACACCAACTCCTCATTGACAATCATTCCACTTGCAATAATTGGAAATTCAGTGTTCACTGTTTTTGCAAGTTAACATCTCCAAGTTCATCTTGTTTGATGTTGATGACCAGAATTTATCAAGTTGCACAGGTAAAGGTGTCGAATTTTTAATGCAGGCAAGGTCAATTGTTCCACTTGTAGATATTCATCTGATTCTCTCACATTCTTTGACAGATAGTTCAAGATAACTGTCAAAGACATTGTGCAGTTCTTGCAAGGTGCACACTGACTTTGATATCTGAACGACCTTTCCGACGTTTTGCATGGATGAAATCTTGACCATTTGCAATTGTGACATTTAGTCCACAACAACAGCTGTTTTCAATGAGGACACCTTTCGAATTGAAATTCTTAAGGTGGAAGAGTTTTTTTCAAGCTCTTGTATGAGTTTGTGCTTCATTGGTTTGGTTAAATAATGCGTTTGTTGTAAGAAGATCATGCGACAGAATGTCCTTGATAAATTCACCCCTTTCTTTTGCTACATCCATCTCTCTTAGTGCTTGCGAAAGTTGTTTTTTTGTAACCTGTTTTGTAGTGGCTGCTCGGATGAAACTCTCACTATGGCAAATACAGCGTGGAAGTTTAGCTTTAGTGATTATGTCAAACAGCCTTTTCTCTTTCAATACAAATCTCTCCTGCTTCAGTTCTGCATATAGTTTTGATCCATGTTCGAGGACATCTAGTAGACGTGTCCTTATATAGTTATCCACATATTGTTTAGTCACGAAATTGTGTAGTCACACAGGCTCAGTCATTTCAATGAGGTTTCCTTGCTGCTGCACGAAGTGAAGAAGACTGTCAACATGTTTATTAAAACCTTCCCTTCTTGTTCCCACATGTTTGTGGTGAGAAACAGTTTCACAATGGTCCATTAATTTTGAATTTGTCATCTCTCTGAAAACACTGCAAATAGAAAGGACTTCATGGTAAACTAGCTGCCATTGAGCAATATATTCACTTTTACATGTCTGGCCAACAATTCCCTTGGAGCTTTTTTGTGATTTCTGGATCGACTGTTTCAGTTTCATATCTGGAGCCACAGCATTGAACCTTCCCTCTCTGCCTTTCACCATAAAATGTCTTTGGATGAATTTTCTGTCGAGGTATGGTTTTCCACCTCTTGTTTCTTCACTTTTTCCAAATACCAGGACCCATATCTCAGGTAGTTTATGCAATCGAATTTGCGAAACACAGTAATCAGTGACTCTGCAGTCTTCATGTGTAGCTCCCAATCACTTTCCCGATCAGCATGTACCAAGTTTTTCACTAGAGGTATCATGTGTAAAACATTTCCCCAGTACTTGCAAAGTTCTGATTTTTCTTCACATATTTTGACAAACTACGATCTGGTTTTCAGTTTTTCTGATTTTGACCTGAGAGTATTGAACATTGCCTGGCTTTGCATTATGTCTGAATGAAGTGTACCCTGTGCCTTGTTCACTTCTGAGATAAGATATGCAAAACCTACTTTGTCATTCTTGTTCCAGAAAGCATTCCAAAGCAATGTTTCTATAGCCTCAGATATGATGAGCATACCTTGTAACGAACAAACATAATCAATTTCGCTCAATACTGACTGGACAGTTTTGCTTCCAAAATTTCAGCCTCAATAAGTGCCTTGTCTATGCCACATCCACTGAGATAACTTCCTGCACACTGCAACGCAACATTTGTCATGTTGAAAACACCCATCATTGGATAAAGATCATCAAATTCTACTGGATTTCTCATTAAAATGTCAGCTGCAATAAGAAAACACCTTCATCACAGAAAATTGGCAGGATAGGCTGGTCTTCAAGCTGAGCGTGCGCATTTGGAAATTTGTTAGAGCTGTGTATACTGTTGAGTAGTTTGTGACTGTAGATGGTATTACTGGTAAAAACCCAACCTTCTTCAGTGGGGCGGTATTCTGGGAGATCAGAGAATGAATTCCAGCCCTTGAAAGAACTGGCTTTTCTTCATCCTTCAGTCTGCACCGAATAAGCGATATGATAAATTCAGGTAAATCAGCTTTGCGGACCGCAGCATCAGGTAGAAGAAGATCTATGTCCTTAGCCACTTTGAAACTTTCTGGTAGAATGGGACGTGTTGATGGCTTGTAGTGATTTTGCACACGTTGACAAGGAGTTTGGTTATAAGTTTGCAGCTTCATTTGTTTATGCCTATAGCTCTACACAGCTTGTTTTCCATCAGTTACCTCATTGGTACAGTCTTGAAAAGCACCATGGCAGTATCATGTGTGCTGGATGTTCCAGACAAAGAAGTGCTGTCTTCAAAATCAAAATTATCAAGAGCAGCAACTGTAAATCCTTTCCTGGTAAAGTGACTTGGAAGAGGTGTGCTGTCGGATTCACAAAATTTTAAAGCATGAGCTGCTAACAAGTTCCTGCTCTGTACAATGTCATTATAACTTGTTGATATATCTATCCTATTCATTGAAATGATTAGTTCTCTACTTTAGCACTTGTCATAGATTGCATGGGCAGTCATCATGTGTAGTGGAGTTTTTTTTTGCTGTGATGTAATTCATAACACATGATTTGGAAAAGACAGTACATTTGCACAGCATAAGCCTATTGGTTCATGGGATTGTCTTCCACTTCTTCGCTTATATCTTCAAAGTCATCATCAATGTTGTCAGCTTCTGTTCCAAACTCAAGAACTTTAGTTTGTAACAGTTTTGCTTTGCTGATATTAAACAATGATGTAAAAAATGTTAAGACAACATCAGGCAATCTTGTTGACTCCCATGGTTTGCGGAGCTCTGGGGCATCACAAAATTTGTCATTAATTCCAAAATCTTAATCTTTCAGGATGTTTCTTAAAATGGTTCCTGCTGATTTTACTGCATCCTGTGATCTTATTTTGGCAGCAATAACTTCAGAAGTCAAATCAGCTGCGAACATCATAAGTGGCTCATTCATTTTGTTAGACTGACAAAAACTAATTCTGTCAATGTACATTCTCACCAGAAAAATTTTAATTTCATTAATATGGATCATTACAGTTTCATCCTTTGGCCCTTGTTCTGGCTAAACCACAGAAAACACATTGAAGATCCTCTGCTTTCTGATCAGTTGGTGGAGGTGGACGATCGGTAACCATCGATCTTCTAAGTGAATGGGCATTGGGTTTGGTTGCTGTCGCTTTCTCAGAAGACTCGGATTCTTGTTGTGATTCACTGGTTTCTGCTATTTTTTGATGATTTATTTCCAGGACTTATTCCATTGTATATGACATGCAGCACGTGTTGTTACAATGTTAAAATATTTGATCCTCTTCACCCATCAGTTTTGAGCTTTTGTGATCTTCGTCTTGCCATATTTCTGCAGCATCTCGAACTCTCTTCTGTTCAACCGCAGTTGATGTTAGCTTTCTTTCGGATTAGTTTTGCATATGACACATTATTCTTTTGTGAAGGAGTCCTCAGATGTTGTAGTTAGCACACTCTGTCAGGAGGTAAAGATCGTTTGCTGCCACCTGCTTCGCTCAAATTTATGAATTTGAATCAATGGAAAACATGAAACAAAAACATTGTTAAAATTAATTATCAATATGATAGCTAAAACACATCCTTATAGAGCCACCTTTTTGGAAAATGGCAGAAGGGCTGCTCTGAGGAGTTATTTTCTGTCTCTGTAAGACTACTTTAACCCCAAAACCTATGTTTTGACACCAAAATGAAGTATATAGTTCTCATGGTTCCTGAAATATTACATCATCACTGCAACACATCCACCATTTTTAAAAATGTCATCCAGAAACATTTGGCCCAGATTAGCAATGTCTACCCAAGGCAAATTACTTCTCTAATGAAACAAAAACACAAATCAAAAATGAAAATCTGTGGACAACAATTTTTTTACGGAGGCACATCAGGGGGCCAGGACTAATGGCCCCGTACTAGTCATGGGTGCAGGAAACAACTGTTTTAGTGGTAAATGTTGTTCAGAGTATCATTTAGGGCAAGGATGGCATTGAATTAAATTAGAAATGTGTTTTTTGGGGGGTGTTTCACGTTTTTGTTCTGCAAAAAGTGTATAGGTGGAGTAATATTTGATGCCTTGGGAGGATGTGTGTTATTGCAAAATTTGTATAGCTCAGTTAATTTCCGTTTTTGGCATTGTAGTGTTTTTTTCAGTGTTACCATTCCTCCTTTTTCTGGCCAGTGAGTGTGTTTGACAATGGCCACCATTTGTCCTTGTTCTCCTTGCCATGTGGCCAGGGGCCATTTTTGGTAGTCGATGTCCATAGGCCTGCATGTGTTCTTTGTTTTCCAGGCCTTCTTTATTGTTGTTTGATCATGTGGCCGGCAACCACTTTGTGCAGCCAACCAGTGCGTTTTTCCCATAGGCCTGCATGTGTTCTTTGTTGTGGCCATGCCTCCTTGCTGGTTGTTGTTGTTTGACCATGTGACCAATGGCCATTTTGGATAGCCATCCAGTGTGCTTTTCTCATAGGCCTGCATGTGTTCTTCATTGTGGCCATGACTCCTTGCTTGCTGTTGTTGGTTGAACGCGTGGCCATTTTGTGTAGTCATCCACTGTGCTTTGGCCATATGCCCACATTTGTTCTTTGCTGTGGCCATACCTCCTTGCTGGTTGTTGTTGTTTAACCACATGGCCTGTGTCCATTTTGTCTAGCCTGCCAGTGTGCTTTGGCCATAGACTTGCAAGTGTTCTTTGTTGTGGCCATGCCTCCTTGCTGGCTGTTGTTATTTGACCATGTGACCGGTGGTCATTTTGTGCAGCCAGATAGTATGCTTTGGACATTGGCCTGCATGTGTTCTTTGCTGTGGCCATGCCTCCTTGCTGGTTGTTGTTTGACCATGTGGCCTGTGGCCATTTTGTGCAGCCAGTGGGTGTGCTTTGGCCATAGGCCTGCATGTGTTCTTTGTTGTGGCCATGCCTTCTTGCTGGTTGTTTGACCATGTGGCCAGTGGCCATTTTGTGTTGCCAGCCAGTGTGCTTTTGCCATAGTCCTGCGTGTGTTCTTTGTTGTGGCCATGCCTTTTTGCTGGTTGTTTTTGTTTGACCATGTGACTGGTGGCCATTGTGTGTAGCCAGCTAGGGTGCTTTGGCCATAGGCTTGCATGTGGTCTTTGTTGTGGCCATGCCTCCTTGCTGGTAGTTGTTGTTTGATCTTGTGGACGATAGCTATTTTGTGCAGCCACCCATAGTTCACTTTTTTCCATTTTTCATTCAAAGCAATTTTCTAGGGAGATTGATGGGAGAGGGCTATACCTTTTTGTTTTTGTCCAATTATTTACTTTTCTCTGATATCAGTTTAATAATCCTTGATGATCATTGTATTATATGTGTATTATGATTATTTATTTTATTTATTTATTTATTAATTAAACTTATAATGCGCAACAGCTACCCAAAAAGGGTTTCCCGGCGCAAACGCAGAATCAGAGGCTGATGTCAAAGCAAAGGCAGCAGGCTAATGATTGAAAAGCCATGTCTTCAAGGATTTACGGAATTGGATGTAATTAGTTTCGGTACGAAGAGCTAAGGGCATGGCATTCCAGAGTGAGGGGCCAAGATGTGAGAAAGACCTACCGCCCATCCTCGCTAGTTTGATTTTGGGACAGAAAACCTCCCCTGCGTAGATGAGCGGAGGTCACGAAGAGGGACATAGGGATGAACCAGTGATTGAAGGTATTTAGGGGCCGCTCCACTTTTGATTTTAAACATGTAGCTCAGGGCTTTGAACTTAACTCGGTTCTCCACCCTGAGCCAGTGCAAGTCACGAAGATGGCCGGAAACAGAAGAAGTTCTGGGGATCCGGCATAAAAGCCTAGCTGCAGAGTTTTGAACCAGTTGCAGCCTGCGTGTCACCTCTTTGTTAGATCCCAAGTACAGAACATTGCCGTAATCAAGTCTTGAAGTAATCAAGGCATGAACAACAGTCTTCTGAGTGGGTTCTGGTAGCATCCAGATAACTTTTTTTAGCCACTTCAGGATTGTGAAGCAGGTAGCGGCTACTTTAACGACTTGGTTGTGCATACTTAGTGTATCATCAATAATTATACCCAAATTTCGAGCTTGGCGGACCGGTATAGGAAGAGCACCCATCTCGCAGGGCCAATGTTGAGGACCCCAAAGTTCCCTATTTTTCCCAAATATAAGAACCTCGGTTTTTCCTCCGTTCAGTTTGAGGTAATTAGATTGCATCCATGATGCGATATTCCTCAAACCTAGCTGAAGGGGAGAAATCACTGTCGTACTCTTCATGGATAGAGAAAAAATAATTTGCGAATCATCCGCATAGGAGAAGAGGGTCAGCCCAGATTTCTCTGCAATATCCGCCAGGGGTCTTACATATAAGTTAAAAAGTAGGGGGCTAAGGATAGAGCCTTGAGGTACCCCATGAGTTAGAGAGTGGATGTCAGAGCTGGTTGTGGGAGAAGAAACTTGGAAAGTACGATTTGTGAGGAAGGAAGTGAGCCATTTCAGAGCCGGCCCACATATGCCCAACAAACTTAGGGTTTTAATTAACACAGCGTGAGACACCGTGTCAAAAGCTGCGCTCAGATCCAACAAAATGAGGGCCACGGTGTCTCCGGCATCAAGATGGTGGCGTAGTCTTTCGTTTAACCCCAGCAGGGTGGTTTCTGTTGAAAATCCGGCTCTGAAGCCCGACTGAGAAGGATGGAGAAAACTTTGCGCATCGACAAACAGTGAAAGCTGTGCATGTACATGTTTTTCTAAAATTTTAGAGAAGGCCGGTAGGAGTGAAATGGGACGATAGTTAGAGAGTAGTTCAGGGTCAGCATTTGCCTTTTTAAGAAGAGGCATTACCATGGCATGTTTCCAATCAGGCGGGACGATTGCCTCCAGCAGGGAGGCATTTAGAAGATCCATGATTACCTGCAGCGATGGTGGTTCCAGCTGCTGGAGCACGGAAATGGGCAAGGGATCCCTTGGCGATCCTGATTTTATATTACCCAAATTTTTTTTTAGGGTAGTGATGTTTAGCAGAGGCCATGTGTCCAATTGATTAGTGGGAAAGTTAGGGCTCCAATCTTGGTTGGGGGGCATATTGTCCATGGAGGATGGTGTGGATGTTTCTGGGGGAGGAGAGAAATTGTCATCCTGCCCTCGTACTATATCCAGATATATACTGTCAACTTTTTGAACAAAGAAAGTGGCCAGGTCCTCACATTGCTTTTTATTAAGTGCAGGGGCCTGGTTTGGGTTTTGGAACCGGCAAGCTCTTTAACCATGTTAAAAAGTGTTTTAGAGCAGTTTAAGGCGTTTGAAATGGTGGATGAGACATGGTCCGCCCTAGCTGTTTTGCAAAGATCATGATATATTTTTTTAGCTACTTTATAGTTACTTTTGGAAGCGGGGTGTAGTTCCTTCTCCACTTGCGTTCCATTTTTTACATTTGGCCTTCTCTGTCCTTAAAGTCTCAGTAAACCAAGGTGCAGGAGGTCGATGATTGTTGGCCTTTTTTCTTGCCAAAGGTAAACAGATGTCAATGGCATTAAGAAGCCATTTCTGTACCGAGGTAGAAAGTGAGTTCACTGATTGTTTGGAAATGGGCGTGTGGGAGCATAACATTTTATTTAAAGCTGTGGCATCTAAATTTTTCCAGTTCCTAATTAAAGTATCTGGAATTAAATAAATAGGTACAGGAATCTCCAGAAGTTTTAGGTAGAATTTAGTAAGAAAGTGATCCGACCAGTTTAGAGGGGAGGCAGGGAGGCAGTGGATCCCAGGAAGATTCGAAAAAATGGGGACCTGCCTCGTGTGTGGGGCCAGAGTTCATTAGGCTAATATTTAAAGCTGCTAAGTCCGAGATAAGATTAGTGCTAGATTTACAGGTGGGGTCTTCCAGATGAAGATTGAAGTCACCCAAAATTGTGAAATTTGCTGTTTTCATACTTGGAGGAGTTATAAGTTCAGGGAAGGAAGAGGTCCAGGATGCAGACGGTCCCGGGGGACGATATACCAGCATACCTGAGAAAGTAAAATTAGGGGTCAGGGTCAGCTTAAATAGCGCTGCCTCACTGTTCTGAGACACAAAAGGTTCAAAGGAGCATTGGTAATCCTTTTTAAAAATAATGGCTATGCCCCCTCCAGTTTTTATGGCTCTATCTTTCCTAACTATTGCATAGTTATGTGGAAGAGCGACAGCGACATCCGGGCCCGCACTTTCATGGAGCCAAGTCTCCATCAAGAATATGGCATCAGGTCGTTCGTCATGCAACAGGTCAAACATATCCAATTTATGTTTAGGGAGGGAGCGACAATTGGTATACAGGAAAGAGAAGTTTTTATGGGACGGAGCTGTCAGATTGGTGTTAGCCATGTTTTCATTTGTAATGTTATTGACATAACCTGGGTTCCCCTTTAAAGAAAAACCACAGTTTGCACATATTTTCATCTTGCCGTCAAAGTATAGGCAGGCACACTTATGAGATGGAGGGGGGCAATAGGATTTTAATCGTTCTGATTAATATTGCTGCCTGGTGGTTTTAGTGCAGACTGAAGATTCAGCCTCTTTATCGTGATTTATAATCTGTTTTGCAGCTGAGTATTGGTGGCAGTTGGAGAGAGCACCAGGACTTCTGGCCCTTGGCCCGATCCAGGCGCGGACGGGTGCAGACGGGCTTGCCTTAGGCGCGCCCGCTGCGCACGTCCGCTGCGCGTCCCTGGCATCGGCCCTGAAGTACTTTCCCCGCAGCCCTCTTTCGTGTGACGACACAGGGGGTGTGTCACGCTGTGCCGGTCCGCCCTCCACACAAACAGCAACAGCTGCGGTGGACCGGGGTCGGAGCGTGCAGCACGTGAGAGATTCTACAGTGAAGAGTGCAGAGGTTAGCAAAAAGGTAAAAAGCAGAAATGCTGTTTGGTTTAAAAAGTTAGAATTGAGTAAAAACGAAGCGCTGCCAAGTTCTCTGACGCGGCTTACTTGTATCTGCTGCGCGTCCCTGGCATCAGCCCTGAAGTACTTTCCCCGCAGCCCTCTTGCGTGTGACGACACAGGAGGTGTGTCACGCTGTGCCGGTCCGCCCTCCACACAAACAGCAACAGCTGCGGTGGACCGGGGTCGGAGCGTGCAGCACGTGAGAGATTCTACAGTGCAGAGTGCAGAGGTTAGCAAAAAGGTAAAAAGCAGAAATGCTGTTTCGTTTAAAAAGTTAGAAATGAGTAAAAACGAAGCGCTGCCAAGTTCTCTGACGCGGCTTACTTGTATCTGCTGCGCGTCCCTGGCATCGGCCCTGAAGTACTTTCCCCGCAGCCCTCTTGCGTGTGACGACACAGGAGGTGTGTCACGCTGTGCCGATCCGCCCTCCACACAAACAGCAACAGCTGCGGTGGACCGGGGTCGGAGCGTGCAGCACGTGAGAGATTCTACAGTGCAGAGTGCAGAGGTTAGCAAAAAGGTAAAAAGCAGAAATGCTGTTTGGTTTAAAAAGTTAGAAATGAGTAAAACGAAGCGCTGCCAAGTTCTCTGACGCGGCTTACTTGTATCTGCTGCGCGTCCCTGGCATCGGCCCTGAAGTATTTTCCATGCAGCCCTCTTGCGTGTGACGACACAGGAGGTGTGTCACGCTGTTATGAACAGTGTTTTATATTTTATGCATTTTTTTGCATTTTTTCTTGCACCTTCTTGCCTCCCAATGGGTTTCTTGGAGTCCCCTAGTACACCAGCGATTCATTTTTTTGTTATTTATTTTTTTAATTTAAAAAAATATTGTAATGTTTATTTACATTTTTATTTTTTATTTTTTTTATTGTTTTAAAAAAACAAGATTACTTTTTTTTGCATTCTTCCACCATCTATCCACCCATCCACCCCTTGCCTGCCATACATGCAGACACCAGCATTCATTTTTTAAGAATTATTCCTTTTTCCCTGGACCCCCTTGCCTGCAATAGGTGCACACCAGCATTCTTTTTTTAAAGGATTATTCCATTTTCCCCTGCACCTCCCTGACTGCCACAGGTGTCTCCCTGGCTTAGATGCGCATAAAGCAAACATTTACATCTGTATGTTGTTTGTGCTGATTGGAAATTAAATATTTATGTTATGGTGGTGTTGTTTGACTTTGGAATGGATACACTATTGTTTAATAATTATTTAGGATAATAACTTAAGTAACCACAGTAAATTATATTGTCTTTGTCTGTACTTGATTCAAATTGCATGAATGCCACATTTCACTAAATGTTTTTCTTGCTTGTTTGCTTTTAGGTGCACAGGAGACATCACCCAGAGTATTGCCAGTCACAAAGACCTGTACAAAGTGACGTGACCACACAACACATGAGGTGAGTCCGCCAATCTCTTCCGCTTGTGCATCTAAGTGCCACGACCAACTGACAGCTCCAAGATGGCCCCAAAGAAAGATGCTGCCAAGAAAGTGGCCAGTGAGATCAAGCAGCTTTTCACCACTGGTGTGCCAACTGGAACCTTTTTCTGTAAACTTGTGCCTGCCGTACCAGACTCTGGGGAGCAAGCAGGGAGCAGCACTCCTGCACCAACTGCAACACCCCAACCTAAGTCCAAGCCCAAGCCCAAGCCCAAGCCCAAGCCCATGTCTCTCACCAAGGTAGCCACTGCAATAATGGTGACGCCGACGAGCAGTGGCATTGAATTGGATTTGTCTCTTTCGCAAAGTGGTAATTTTCACAGGAAACTGAGCAGAGTGGACAATAGCCGCAAGCAGTAAAAGTAGATCTTACTGAAGTTGGAGCAGAACAGGATGTTAAGCTTCCTGCTGAGCAAGAACATCCTCTTTTAGAACCATTGGCTTCCAGATCTCCAGGAAGAAAAAGAAAGGGTACTCCACCATCTTCTCCAAGCGCCCTTTCTGATGATTGGAACATGATTGAACCCCGGCTAAGTCTGAGACACATCAGGAGAGGCTCAGGATAAGGAAAGTTCCTGAAAGCCTTACAATTATGGGTAGGGGTGAGGATGATGACGAGCCAGTCGTTGTGGAAGCTGGCCCAGAGGAGATCGACATTACCCCTCCTATTCAACCTGTTTCGAGGGATGTGGTCACACCACAACCCCCAGTGCCTGCTCCAATAATTGTAAGACCCCCGCTGAGACCTGCATGCACCACTAGCTCAGTAGAAATGTGCACTGCAGAGAGCCAATTGTAAACACATCCGCATACTTCCAGTTCTTCGGGCATAGGCAGTGGCACCTGTGGCCCAATGAAAGAGTTCACCTCCCAAGTTTGGGATTTTTTATGATTAGCAAGCAGGAGGATAACATTGCAATATGTTCCATTTGCCATGCAAGTGTTCTTTGAGGGAAGCCTGGTACACACTATGGTAATGGAGGCCAAACGGTTCATGTGAAAAAACACCATGCAATCCGGTGGGAGGCGCACCTTAAAGAAATTGCTTCAGGTGGTTGTGTTGATGAGAGAGGGGAATCAGCTCCAATCACGATGTGAGATGAAGGTGGTGAGGAAGAACAGGGTGAAATGCTCTTTACGCAAAGCAGCCCTTTCCCCAGCAGTGCACCAGTATCACCCACCTCAGCAACCTCGCAATGGCAAGAGTCAGATGAAGACACCACAGAAACAGCATACAGTGACTGCCCCAAGACGCACATTGAGACTACCACCTCCTGGTCTACTATTACGGGCATGTTTAGACAGGAGGAGCCCTACAACCACCCAATGGCACATTTGTACAAAGGGAAGCTAGCTAAAATGTTAGCGCTGGTCCTCCTGCCTTTTTAGGTCAAGCCTGGCTAGCGCATGCGCTGCTCTTCGACGCATGCTGTATTTGGTATATGGACTTTCGACACTCCCAGCACTTTTGGTTGGTTGGTTGGCCTGCCTTTCAAAATTCCTTTACTTTGGTTAGGCAATAGTGTCCATCTGTCCCGCCTTTGGGTGCTTGATTCCCTCCCAGCGGACATCACCAATTGATTCATTTGGTTCACCAGCTCTGGCCATCTGTTGCCTCCTCGCTCGCATCTACTCCCTCCCTCCCGTCCTTGCTGCAGTCACTTATTCTCCCCAGTGCCGTCCGTTACTGCTCGATTGTTTCTTTTGGTTGGCCAGCTCTGGCCATCTGTTGCCTCCTCGCTCGCACCCTCTCTCTTCCTCCCGTCATTGCTGCCTTAACTTAATCTCCCCAGTGCCATCCCCACACCATCACCTCCCATAACTGCTGCTTTAGCCTCTTCTTAGTGCACGGCGTAAAACATACACTGGCGCCATGCTTCATTTTTTTTTAAGCAGCATGGCACGCAAAGCTTCATCTTAAACAATGGCTGCTGTGCGCCTTTCTTTTATTTTTAAGCAGCGTGGCACGCTGCGCTGCATCTTAATCAATGGTAGTCTCATGCCTTTCTTTTCTTTTTATGCAGTGCGGCATGCCACACTTCATCTTAAACAATGGCGGCTGCATGCCTTTTGTTTCTTCTGCGTGGCTCGCCAAACTGTATTTTTTAATATTGCTGCCTCATTCATCTTTTCAGTGTTTGTGGAGCTTTTTCAGAGTGTAATCTCCACAGATAAAGTCCCTGCCACTCTCTGACCTCTTCAATAAGGACAGCAGCTGTGATAGCACTCTCCTGACCTGACTACACAGTAGGTTACATGAGGGTGTTGCCAGGGGCTAAAAGGCATGCATTGAGATGCCATAACTAAAGATTATTATAATTTGTAACTTCCATAGCTCTAACTTTCAATAATGCGAGACCAATTGCATTTAAAATGTTTGTCTTTTGTGGATGGAGTGGGTTTTTTAGAATTTTTGTCGACCATATGCCTGAATTGGAAGGTTCCCGGCTGTACCAATTTTGCCAGAGTTGCTGTTCCAGTGGTCCACCATGATGTGCTGCAATTCGTTGGGCAAGCTTTGCAGCAGAGTGCTGTTCACACTATCAACCTGATGACAGACATGTGGACCAGTTATCAGGCCACTGATTACATGTGTATTACTGCACACTTGATCTCTTTTGTTGGGGTTAGGCAACATGTATCTATAGGTCTATGTGTTGAAGAAAGTTTTAAGGGCGTTCGGCGGCATGCAATAGTAGCAATGTTCACCATGGAGAAATCCCATACTGCTGCAAACTTCTTAAAAAACTTTAACAGCAAGGTGTTTAAATGGCTGCAACCCAGAGGTCTCAGAATGGATTTGTTGCCACAAACAATGGCAGTAATATAGTTAAGGCCATGGCAGATGGTGGCTATTTCGGAGTCCCGTGTCTGGCACATTGCATCAACCTCATTGTACAGGACTTTCTCAAAAAAGAATACATAGGGCCTGATTTAGATCTTGGCAGACGGATTACTCCGTCACAATGCTGATGGAAATCCTGTCTGCCAAAATATAAATCCCATAGAATACACTGGGATTTATATTTCAGCAGACGGGATATCAGTCACCATTGTGATAGAGTAACCCGTCTGCCAATATATATATCAGGCCCAAAGTCAGCAACTTACTGACCACCTTCAGAAGAATTTTTACTCATTTCAGCTGTTCTTTTAAAGCCCGAAAGCAGTTGAGGATCATTCATCATGATACTAGAGTACCAGTTAAAGCCCTCATACAGGAGATACCAACACATTGGAACTCAACCTATTCAATGTTGCAAAGTCTGTTTGAGCAGTACAAATCAATCAATGAGTACGTCATTCAAAGAGGAGGGGATGCAACTGTGAAACCACATGTCCATTGTGATGAACAAATGGGGCTTAGTCAAATGACTGATAGAGATTCTACTTTCGTTTGAGGTTTTCACCTGGGAATTCAGCAAGGAGGACAGTCCAAGCTAGCCCGTTGTTGCATCTGCTACAGGACCAGTTAAAAATGGTGGCAGACAGCTTCATAGGTGTGAACGAAGATGCGCATAATTTGGTTCAGAGTTTGATCTTTCACTTGGCTGATAATACAAGGCTGCAAAGAGACATCCTGCCATCCAAAGAGTACATCTGTGCCACAATACTTGATCCACGGTACAAAAAACTACTGCCTACTTTCATTCCTTTTCAGAAGGGGATATTTTAGAATACAAGGCATGGATTGTTCAGCGAGCCAGAGACCTGGAAGAAGAATGGCTGGAAATTAGAGTCCTATTCTCAGACACAAGTTCTGGGGGGCCACTTTCAACTTACAGAGAGGGCAGTTTTGTTGTTTCACAGCAGCCAACACCAACAACAGGAACATTGGCAGCAACAATAAGAACAACAGGAATACAACAATTGGCTCGAGCCTCTGCATTGGGTTGGGTTCAATTTGCTGGTCTTAAGTCCAGTGCAGAGGCAAAGGCAAAAGAGGTAAAGCAAGTGACAGCACCAATGACCATTCAGAGGATGTTCCAGGACTATCTTAGTGACCCAAGAGAGGTCTATGTGGATCAAAACCCATTGGTGTATTGGGATGGGAAGATGTGCCAATGACCAGAACTCAGCAGGCTGGCAATCAAGTATCTGGCTTGTTCAGTGGCCAGTGTGTCTACTGAGTATGTGTTCAGTGCAGCTGGTACAGTTGTCACATTGAGCGTGGAGAGATTGGCCACAAGCAAAATGAACCAACACTTCATACCACACAATTACACCATTCCTAAAATACCACAGGAGGCGGCTGAGGGTGATTGGTCAGACTCAAGTGTGTTAGATCATGATGACCAACTTCTGGGTAAACCAACTGAGTTTGAGGTTGAACTCTACTTCTTTGATTGAGAGTAGGCAACAGAACATTTTAACTATCATCTAACTGCTTTTCCCCCAAAGGAAAAAGATATAGCTAGTGTAACATTATGTTTATGTCTGACTTATGCAGCCCCACCATTATTAGGCACATGTATGGCTGGATTGGATTTGGACCAGTGTGCAGTGAAGAATCCTCCACATTCCGTTCAAGGACATAGGAGACAATGCCTACCTCCGTCCCATGCCTATCCTTCTTTTTTCATCCCCTGGCAGGGCTGCCCCAGTTAAGATCATTTGATTTACAAGACTGCCAAATTCCAATGTTTTACTTGCATCAAAGAGGAGATACAATTGTGTACCTACTTCCTACCACCGTGCTTGGATTGAAATAGGTAACTAACTATTACACCAATGACTAAAATATCATTGAGTGATTGTGAGTGATGATTAATGATTTATGTGGTAGCAAACAGTGAGACCGGGTGTTCAACTAATAATTTGTATACTTGATTTTGGGGATTTGCAATAATTGGGGCCTGATAGGTGATCATTTTTCCTGAAGGTGATTGGCCCTTTCACACTTATTGAGATTTACTCCCAGGGTCCACTCCTTTTTTCTGTTTTTTCAGAGACCAGAACAGTCACTTTAGTTAACACACACAAATTTATACAAAATACTCAAATTCTTTTTCTCTTCTTGTTCTTCAACAGCAGTGCACTACAGGTCTCAGGATGTAGTTGGACTGATTTGTTACTTGGAGTCAGGAGGAGGATGAAAGGACTCAGGGCAGGACTACCTCAGCAGCTGGAAGAAGGAAGGTATCGAGTCTATCAACTTCAAAGGGAAACCAACATGAAGATGACTCTGAGGCCTTCTCAGCTCTGTGGACTGTAGAGAGGTGCATTGATTTGGGAAATGCTGCTAAATGTGTGTGTGCTAGCTCAAATGTGAAACTCTCTTACGTGGTTGTGGTTGGGGGGGCTGTTGCTTGTAACTGGAGACAGACTTGTGATGCCACATCATCATAATCATCACATGATGCATGCACTCAGCTAAATGTCATGATGACAGCTGTGAGATCGGTCTAGGCGGATGGCCTCCAACCTCTGTCGCCGCAGCTGGACTGCTATCGGCTGGAGCGTAGGTGGACGATCAGGAGAAGCTATATCAGAAAATAATTTAATAAATAAATTGTAAACAGTGCTCTGTGGATACACTTGTCTAAAATTATAGTGGCACGGTAGCAGTACATTGCTGGTCCCTTGGGCAATTGGAATTTGATGCGATTATGAGTCACAGAGCCATTGTTTATCCGCATATGCCTTGTATAAAAGCACTGACTGCGTGAAAAGAGTTAAGGCAGAATAACAGCACATCAGATCAAAAAAAACTGTTACTTTTTTTCTTTTAAAGGATTTCCCAGTAAAAAACTAAACAGAAACTTTGTGTGGAAAAATATAAATAAATACCTCTCATTAATGAGGAAGGCTTTATGCGCTATGGAGTACAAGTATTCTTGCGCTAAATTAATGGAGACAATTCTAATTAGCAATTTGGGTACTTTGCTACTCTCTGCAGTCTGCAACTAGGCAGCTGTGATGGACAATTATCTTGCTTAAATTCCAATGGCCCTGCACTTCTCCAAATGCCTTTCAATTCTACCCTCACTCCAAAGAGGCAGATGAATAATAATAATAGTATGTCACACAAATCACAGTTAAAATGTGGATATCTTGTCTGCCATGAGTAGACTGTGGAAGCCATGAAATATATGAATCACTTGGCCAGAAAAAATGTGGCACACAGCAACAATAAGATTTTTAATTTTTTTGGGTAGGCTATAACGGAACTTAGGAAAGAATAAAGGAGTTAAGTACTAGGAGCTGACTGAGTGGGCACTGGGAGGGACACATTGGAAGGAAAGGGAAACACACCTTGTACTCGGTTGAAAATGTTATAAATGCCTCATTAACCGAAGCAGATGTACATTGCACAGCCAACTCTGTAGTCCTGAATTGAACCATGCTGCAGTTAGGTCATGGGTGGCGAAATGCCATGGTCTGGGAGGTGATGAATGATGATGGGTGGGATAAATATCTGCCTCACTTAACTAATACAATGAGTCAGGAGAGTAGACAGAAAATTTAAATACCCCACACTTTGAACCAAAGTTTTGATAAAACTAAGCAAGTGAAGTAGGTGAGCACATCCCTCTCCACAAGGATTCCCTTGGTTCTTCATCCAAGCAATTATCCATTCATTCTTTCATTGTTCTATTCACCCTTTGTTACCCACCATTTAAGCTTTACATTCTCTCATCCAGTCATTCACAATTCCAAGCCATCCATCCATTCATCCATATATCCATCCATCCATTCACCTATCCACCCTATCAGCCACCTTTCATCCATCCATCCATTTACCCACCCATGCATCCTTTCACCCATCCACACTTTCATCTACCCTTTATCCCTCCTGAACATCCTTTCAAGGCATCCTTTCACCCACCTGTGCATCCTATCACCCACATACACATACTTTCACCCTCCAACGCATCCTTTCACTTATTTACCATTTGACCCAACCTTTCTTTTAACCCTCCATCCTTCTTTGCCTTTTCCATCAACTCATTATTTTTAGCATTTATTATGAACTTTTGTCTGCTGAGTTGCAGATAGAACTAGGCTATAAGAACTCAACCCCGCTGTAGCTATTAAAGTGGGAGGGGTCATGACACCCTTGCAGAGTATAATAGTAATTGTCAATAAATAAGGAATGTGACTTACCACCATCAGTCCCTGCATCCCCTGGTACTCTCCCTCCAACTGGCGCCACGTCGGCTACACTGGCGCTGCCCCTCGCCCTGGCACTGGTGGTCTGTGTGGATAGAAAAAATAGTACATATTTTAGATGCCAGATGCGCCTCCCCTTATTTTATTTTTTTAACAAAATAATACAATCGCCATACATCACTACAGTTTGGTTAGCAGTGTTTTCTATCAAAAATATCACTTTGGGCATCTTGTTGGGTAACAATGTTAGTAAAAGCCAGGTAGTCAAACCAACCAAAAACCTCTTGTAATGGAGGGGCAAAGCTATGATGACTCTGAGTCATTGAAGCGCAATGAAGGGGTGGGATAGTTGGTGAATGAAGGACATATGGTCTTGGTTGGCAAATGCAATTGGACTCTCCTCATGCTAATTTCCAGCCATGCTCAACTGTCATCAAAACTACATATATATTACTGTATAAATGAATGATGATAATATATACAACACAACAACGGGGGTCCACCATGACCATGGACACTCTCTCATTTTTCTGTTTGAGCATTAGCTGGAAAAAGAAAGTGTGGTAAATGAAGATGCAGGGTAGCCAGTACTATAGGTGCAACAGGATATGGTTTGTTATCAAGATAGGGTCTCAGGTTACAGGTAAAGATGGTAGTAAGGAAGCAGGAAGGCCCCACTGGGAGCAGCATACTTGCTGCTCAGCCCAAGCGCTAACTCAAATCATGCACACATCAGCATTCTATTACCTCACACTCACACTGGCTGAGCAGCAGGAGACATATAACCAAAGGGGAGAGAATGCATGGCATAGACATGAAGATACCACACACTTTCCTTATTTATGGAAAAAATAGAAACTATGAATCCAGGTAAGAAAGTAATACATAATACCCATGGGATGAGCACAAAACATGGGAGTAAAAAATTCAGTACAGAAGATGGTAATACTCAACATCATATAAAGAAGACATGAGGTGTAAGTAAAAATTAAATCATACAATACATAAAAGAAAAGGACCAGGAAAGAAATAATGATACATGGTCAAGAATGACACATACATACATCACACGGGAGAAACACCCACTGCAAACAATAAAATATAGGGGAGCAACTAAAGTGATGCTTGACACCTAAGTCACCGACTCTACAGCATACCACAAGGTTGGGTTCGGATCCTATCTTCGTCGCCATTGTGGTAAATGAAGATGCTGAGTATCCAGTAGTATAGGTGAAACAGGATAAGGTTCATTCTCAAGATAGGAGTATCAGGTTATAGGTAAAGATGGTAGTAAGGAAGCAAGAAGGCCCCACTGGGAGCAGCATCCTTGCTGCTCAGCCCACGCATTCCAACTGACAATCACTCAAACCATGCACAAATCAGCATTCTGTTAACTCACATTCACACTGTCTGAGCAGCAGGGGACATATAACTAAGGAGAGAATGCATGGCATAGACAATTCTAGAATTCATAGACAATATAGACATAGAAATGAAGATTCCACAAAAAGCCTTCTCAGCAAACATGCAGAGAATAGCTTACTTGGGCATGCAATCTTCACAGTAGAGTACCTGTCCTAAAATCGGGTCTCTTAGTCTTACAGCACTAGTCCACAAGATATATAAGGGTAGAAGGAAAGCTTACTGACAAAGCAGAAGAAAGGAAGACACAGACAGACTAGTACAGACAGGAGGAAGTCAACTACAGAAACTTGAAATATAGAAAATAATGAAGGGATAACAAGAATTTAACAAAAATTAGACAGAACAAAGAGGAGTTGAAAAAGGTAGGAGACAGGCACAGGAAAAGAAAAAAAGTAAACATTATTCCAAATGGGGAGAGGTTAAAGTTATGGAAATAATAATAATATTAACAGGAGGACTCTCTGGGGCCAGCAGATCCATCAGCCTCAGCACTGGTGGTAACACCCCCATCTCCCTGACCCACCTCCCGAAGCCCTCTTCTTGCCCTTGGGTGATGATGTAAGAAATAAAGAAAATAAAAAAAATAGATTAGTGGCACAGTTAATGTCCCCAAAAATATTTTGACAGGCAACAGCAAACACAGTAACATTATACTTTTCTAAATCAGAGCGCCTATAGTACTACTATTGAGTTGACCTATTCCTAATTTCCTAAACCTAAGGCCAATTCCAAATTTCCAAAACCTAAACTACATTTGGAACTACTAATGCATTGCAATGTATAATCCTTGCTTCTCATCACATTCTCAACCCCCTTTGATGGGCCAACTCAGTCTCCCTTTTATTTTCAATGCATAAATGACTATACTATCAGTGGGAGATTGCTTGTGACTGTACAAGCTACATAAAGAAAGGCACAGATAATTTTAACTCACTGATATTACTTACTACTACCACTATCTTAGTGACAGGACAGAGGAGTCTGCATGGCTTCTTAAATAATCAGCCCAAGCAAGCACCAAAGAGTACGATTAGTTAGCACAGAGAGCTTGGATAGCTCAAACTGGGTCATATAATATTCGTATCGTAAACTTAACTTAACTCAAAGTGTGAGCAGCATCCTTTTTGAAAAAAAATATTAGCATTGTAGAACACAAAACAACAAATAAATTATTACTCACCGAGCCCCGCAACCTCGACACCCAGCAGGACAAGTAGGTCCTGATCACGGTCCAATATGTCTGCTTAGCGGCTGGGTGCGTTGAACCCCACTGTTCCGACAAACACTTCGGTGCACCCTCCCCCACAGCAGTTGACACTCCTGCAGGGCGTACCCGCTCCCGAGCCTGCCGTCTGCTGCCATGGAGGGGAGCTGGCGCTGTGCGTAAAAAACAAGTGCAGACACCTCTGCCTCTGAACAAATGGCACAGGGCTGCACTCGGCGGCGCTGGCAAGTTAGGTGGGTAGCAGCCGTACTAGTGCTACCCCTCCCCGTCGCACCAGGCTCTGCCCTGGTGTTCGCGGTTTAAAAAAAATGAATAAGAAAAGGAAGGAATTAAGAAGAAGAAAGGAAGAACTAAGGAAGTAGAGGAAGAACCAAAAAGTAGTAAAAAAAGTCACAGGAAAAGAAAAGAAAGACAAAAAACATAAAGCACACAAACATAAAGACACACACTAATAAAATAAAGGTGAATGAGGGGTGGATTAGTGGAATAGGGGATGATTGCAAAGATTTAATTTAGATTTAAAAAATCAGGCCCAGCACATGCACAGAAAAGGAAATCAGGTAGAACAAAATGGCCACTCCCATGCGGACTGTATGGTGCAGTTTGCACTGGTTTTGCATCAAGGAAGCGTACATCACTTTACTGGTATGTAAAAAGCCAGCTTGGATGGGCGGACGAACACTTCCGCCCACTTGCTGAGTTCTGTGGACTCCTGCAGAGTTTTTTAGGCACTCCACGGAATTCCGCAGAGCAGAACTCTTCAAGTTCCACCCCACCAATAGAGATACAAGAGCAGTGTGTCAAAAATATCATCAACTTAAAAATATTGTGGAACAGAGTATAGATAGTAAGAATATTGGGAGTTATTTATGAGAGCCTTGCATCACTTTTGCACCACATAAAGTGGTACATGCGTAAAGCAGGTCTCTAAATCTGATTAATGAAGCCATGCGAAGCCACCCTGTGTGGCTTTGAGTGGCCTCATAAATCTTGAGTAATGTGGCGCAGCGTAAATCACTGTGTCACCTTACTCTGCGTTGGGAAGGCATTCCATGGGCATTGCAGTGGGTGTTTCCATGCAACACCCATGGATTTTGAAGATGCCCCAGATTTACAAAATCATGTACATCTGGGGAAGCGTCAAATCCTTACTCATGCAGAGGTGTTTTTTCCTCTTCATTCTGCAGCACACATAAAAAGAGGAAAACACCTCATAGGATTGTTTCTGTGCAAGAAGGTGCCTCTTTCTGCAGAAAAACAATCCTGCATGCAGCAGAGGAACCCTCGCACCATGGTGCGAAGGTGCCTGTGTTGGCTCTAGGCTGCTGAAACAGCACCAGCACAGGGAGAAAGGACAGTAATGTACCGTATTGCATAAATACAGTGCAATCCTGTCCTTTCACTTTGGCCTATGGCAGCGCAGCAAGGTGACTTGCTGCGCTACCCTATGCCAAAATCCAGTAAATGAGTGCCATTGTTTAAGTATATGATATAATTTTTGAAATATTGTTCAATGGAATAATGTTTTCTTTAATATGGTTGTAAAAAGTACTTTTTAACTAATTTAATGTATATTACTTATAGTATTACAACTTGCAACACCACAGACAATGCCAATATCTTCACCTCACGGTGCTGGTGCCATGTTGAGTGCAGTAGTTTAATATGCAGACCAAAAGGTAAATGTGTTTCGGCTTTCTAGAACCCATCGTCAAGTGTATGCCTTAAGCCACGTATTGCACAGAAATAGGGAAATACTGTGATCGACGTGAAATATGAGTTCCAGATTTCATGGCATTATCCTTCTAAAACAATACACAATTCATTCTAAATTAATCATAGCATATTCATAAAGATATAATTAATGTTCTTCATAAACTGATATTCAAATATCATGACAATTAATCTAGAACAAATACCCCTTAAAGGAAATACTATAAATGCCAAAATTTAAATCTACATTTCATAATATTTTCTAATCAATTCATAATAGAAACCATCCCTATGGGAAAATAAAAATCCAATGTAGTATATGAATTAACTATAACCTTAAAATTCTGTCTAATAATAAACTATCTAGATATATTGGACATGTGGGGACACAGTGTCTATCGGGGTAGTCTTCAGCACATAAAAAAGTGCAAGGTGTCAAAATGAATCGATAATACTATCACCCCCATCACTAAATCAGCAGGGAATCAATAATGACTGTAAGGATAGTGTAAAGTGATAACAGACTGAAAATACAGAAAAACCTGGAAAAAGAAGCTATCAACTCGGGCCAGTGTCCAAATGTATGTACCTAAGGGTGCTTCAAGTGTCATCTAGATTAAAATGTTGAAGCAAAAGAACAATCATGACAGGCAAATACCCCAGTACATTACCACAAGAATCCCTGTCTGTTGGCTATAGCATAGGAAAATAAGGGAGAGTGAGAAAAATTATCCTCTTAATAATTAAATCAAAATCCACCCCAATGGCCATAAAGATCCCAAAATTCAACTATACAAGGATAAAGGATACAAGGATACAATTCAGAAATCCCCTATACAGAAAAGAAAATATAAAATATCAAGGAAATAAGGGCATGGTGTATGGAAGGAGGATAGGACACGGTTTCATGGTGGAAGATATGTAAGCCAGAAAGACCAATGAAATGAGGAAATTGGTCTTCAAAGGCCAATATGTACATATAATTCCTCATCGCTGTTTAAAGCATTGGGGCTTTTGGTGTTAACATCAATAATGAGTTGGGATTCCAAGTTCCTTAACTGCTTCTCACAATCCTCACCTCAGATGGATTTAGGAATTCTCTCTATTCCATAAAATCCATAAAATCGCAAAAGGTCACTGTTGCTATTATGTTTCTGGAGGAAATGTCGTGCAACAGGATAGGATTGGTCAACATTCTGTAAAGCACGAACATATTCTAATATTCTTTTTACGTAGTGGTAGGTTTGTGCTCCCAATATATGTCAATTAACAAAGACAGTCTAATGCATATACAACAAAATCAGATGTACAAGTAATGCTCTTTAATATCTTTCTGATTTTGCCTGTAGGTAGTTTTTAATGGTCCTGGTTTCTGCTGCACTTGCAGGCTTTACAAGAGTGGCATTTGAAAAACCCTTTTGAGCATTCATCCAATTATGGCTTTTGTTTCCCCAAATGGCTGTGTGTCTCTAATGGATCACAACTTTCTGTAGGTGATAGATGGATTTGGGCCTACGTCAGTACCTATGATGGGATCAGATGTCAAAAGGCCCCAATGTTTTTTGAAGATGTTCTTCAACCTTTGCAATTTTCTATTATGTGTGGTAATAAACCTGATGCTGTCAGATTTTTGTTTTGTTTTTTGCTTTCTTTTTGTCTCTTAAGAGGACATCCTCCTGTTTGGACTGTAATAAAGCCTTGCAAGGATATCCTCGGAGAGCAAATCGATGTAAAATTGCGTTGCTCTCTCTTGAATCCCCCTCACTGTGCTACAATTGTGACTTGTTCATAGAAGCTCCCTATAAGGTATGGTCCATTTGAGTGTTCGGGGATGATGGCTATCAGCATTTAGGATACGATTGCCTGCTGTGTCTTTCCTATGTAGTGATGTTACTATTCTATTGTTTTCTACATATATCACAATATCAAGATATTCACTCTATTGCTTACTCATTTTGCAGGTTAATGTCAAATTCAAATTATTCTGTCCTATTCCTTGTTTTTTTAGGTATCGCAATCCCAGATTAGGATCAATTTATCAATAAAGCTATTCCATACTGATATTTGTTTAGAATATAGATCCTTGCCCTCAGTCCACACCACCTGCTCCTCCCACTAGCCCATGAAAATATTTGTGAAGCTGGGGTGAAGCAGGTGCCCATGGCTGTTCCGGAATGCTGCTGATACAGTGTATCCTTAAACAAAAATTATTCTGCTCCAGGCAGTAAATCATCATGTCCTACAGCATTTGAGTATGGTTATACAGGGAGCTAGGCCTATTGTAAAAAGCATGCATGCAAGTTGTTAGAAATGGGGTTTCTGGTTGGCTAGGGTATGCACCTAAGCCAGGCAGAACCCACCACTCTAGTCAGGGCAAGGGAGTTACACGCTGAAGATAATCCCTGCTCAACCCCTTGGTAGCTTTATGCATAAACCTAATCGGCAGTGCACTGTCGCAAACTACCTGTAGAGTGCACGCATTAGAATATCACCAATACAGTACATTACAGTCCCCACTTGTAGACTGCACACATAACGGAGTAATGTCACTGGCAATGTAGTATCCAAAGCATAAGCCCATCAGGGCATAACACAGCCCATATGGCAACTTCCGGAACTAACACCAACTCTGTACTGAACCAGATGAGCACATTACTTCCTTGCGTGTAGGGTACCGAAATAAAAAACCTCTATCTCAACTCAGCAGTCACAGCGCTTCTGCGCTCACCATATGGACTGCGCGGTATTTTTGTGGAGGTTCCTCCATCCACCAAGGCTGGGGGGGCATCCGTCAAGGTTTACCCCGAGCTGCCAAAAATTCAACAATGTCTCTGCCTAAAAGTAGGGCTCTGACAATAGGTGTCACTCCGGCAGCTGCCCGCTAGCACCTGGGGCAGCTGCTACACTGGGCAAGTAGGGTGACGCCAGCTCGGCTCCTCACCTGGCTTTTCCTCAGGCAGCTGGGACGCTTCCGGCCCCTGGAGCTCTCACTGGGCTCCGTCCTCTCTGCTCTCCTTGTGGGGAACAGTCTCCGCTGGGCCAGGACCTTCCGCTCCAGTCCACAAATGAAGAGGCGGCCGGCAGAACATGGAGCGAAGTCTTTGTCGGCTTCCCATCGCTGCTGGACTTCTCGCGGCAGTGGGATCCGCCCACAACCAGGCTTAGTCACGCCTGGCTTCCGTTTGCTGTTCTCTCCCTAGCGGGAGCACCGCCCGCAACCAGGCTTCTCCTGCCTGACTTCCGGCGGCTGCTGGAGCTTCTCCCTCGATGGCCTCTCTCCACAGTGCAATGGCTTTCTCTGCACCCGCCGTGCTTTATTTCAACATGAGCCCACGTCAGGGGCTCAAACTCACGGGGCATAGAAATCCTGGAGTGCTCCCTGTGCTGCTCTGGGCACAATGCCCCTCCCAGGCACTTCAGGGCACCAGAAGTAGAGCGCTCACCACGCACTGGATTAGATGGCAATAAGAAAGAAATATAAAGCACTCAGCCTGTCTCCCACCTGAAGACAAAACAGGGAGCAGGCAGCGCTCTTCTCCAAGAATTACCAAGGGCAGAGCTGGACACAGGCAGGCCAGCACACCGGGTCACTCAGTAGAGTGGAAGTCCTTTCAGTCACCCAGCAGGCAGCAGGTCAGTCCCAAGTGGCGGTTCCTCCTGGCACACTGCAGTCCACGCAATGTGTTCCCCTCAGTTCCACAAGTTCAAGAAGTTCCCCAGACATGGGGTCACAGCCCCAGTACTTATAGTAGCAATGTCTTTGTTCTTCCCCCTAGCACAGGGCTCTGAGCCCAGTCCAAACCAGTTCTGGGGGCACTTTACAACAAGTGCACAACAACCTCCTTTGTTAGTGTAAGCCTTGTCCCCAGACACACCACAGGCAGGCAGGCACAGCCCTTTTCAGGTACAGGTGCTACTCCTCCCACCACTCCAAATGCAGCCCAGGCCTATTCAGCCTAGCGCTGAGTCACCCAGGCAGGGCAGGGCACACCTCAACCCCCCCAGGAATTGGCTGGAGTAAATGCCTCTTCTGGCCGCCTTGCGGAACCCGGAACCAGGGCAACATTGTGGCGGTGCTGTGCAGGCACCGCCGTAGGGATTACGGTATCCCTCTCCGCCTGTCTTTTTGCGGCAGATATCCTGCCGCAAAAAGACAGGCGAAGACTGGCTTTGGGGGCCCGTTGTGGGGCCCCCTCTGTGTGGGGGGTACACTGTGGGGGTACCCATGGTACCCCCCTGCAGTTCCATGCACCAAGTGGCAGGCACCGCGTGGTGCCTGCCAAGTGGTGCAGGGAAATGCGGTGCATGCACCTTTATCATTGCAGACGGTGATGCAGCCAGCAGCACCGCCCGCAATGATAAAGGCCCAGGATGCGCCCGCCATAGTGGCGGGCACATCCTAATTCACCCAGCGGGACCGCCGCCTTACCGGCGGGCGGTCCCAGAACGGCAGCGATGGCAGGCGGACTGATGTCCGCCCGCCATCGTAATGAGCCCCTATGTTAGGATCATTCACCAGACTCTGGATGGCAAGTCTTTGATCAGAAGTTAAATTATCCCTAAGATAGAAATCCTTAGTATTGCACAACTTCATGAACTTGTGTGCCATAACACTGTGAAATGCTTCAATGTTATCATATGTCATAATAGGATTGAATTTGGACTTGCGCTTTATGTATGTGGCATCAACTGAAAAACCAGCCTCTTTCAGTGACTCAATCACCTGATTTGAGAGCTCCACCTCACTTCCTTGATCTAATTCATGGAGGGGCTGGATAGAATCCACCTCATCTGATCAAAAATCACATGAATCAACATTATATACCGTGCTTGATTACTCCTGCTTTTTCTTACTTGAAAACATCATCTTGTGTAACTTTAGAAGCTTTAACTTTAACTTTCTCACATATGAAAACAAATCAATTCTTGTGCTGGTATAGTCCATGTCAGTCATGGGGCAGAATGATAATGCCAATTTAAGTACCGATTCCTCCTCTTTCGAAAGTTCATGTGAGGATAAGTTGATGACAGGTTTATTTTCATCAACTGAAGTCATAATTGAATTGCCTACTGTTTGGATTGGATACATCGTCTTTTTATGGTTTTTCCGACCACCCCTTCTGGTCGCTCTTTTCTTTGGTTTACACCTCTTCCTCTTCCCTTCGTCTTGCCACATTGCTGGCTCTCCTATTTCTGTTTCAGCAACTGAAACTCCTGTAAAAAAGTTAGTGGATAACTTCCTAAAGGGAGTAGAGTAGCTTGTTCATCTATGTCTGAACTCACATCCAAACTTGACTCTGTGGATAAAAGTTCTTGTCTACGCTGCTGGAATGTAACTATTAGGACTCTCTGAGCTAAATCAAAGCACTTTGCAACTGTAAATATTTTTCTTTCCACATAGTCTTTTTTGTTCCGTAAGAATTTCTCTTATTTCTTAGCTTTTATTTCTTCTTCATATTTATTCAGTCTAACTTCCAATGCTTCTCATAAGTCCTAAACTATATCTTCTCCTTTGTGTTTATCAATCTCCTCAAGCGCTTTCTGTAACTCTTTCCTGGTCATTTCAAGATCTAGATTGGCATATGTTACCAGCAGCTCCATCGTACCCTTGCAGGTTTTTGCCCTTTGTCATAGGAGCTCAGAAAGTGGATTTTCATATGTTGGGACAATAAAAATGTGTAGGACTTTTGGTGCACCACCCATTTCAATGTAGTTAGTTAGAGAGGTAATTTCCCACAACTTATTAAGTTCACATTCAGTTAATTCCTCCAACAACTATACATTTTGTTTCAATGATAGATCAATGGGTATTGTCACTGTTGTTTAAATTGCAGCACTATTAGGATCACAGTCCTCTTTCCAGTGGTATTATTATGAGGTATTCATATTATGATAATATATATACATATATATTTTTTTATAATTGATTATATTTTTTTAACACAACATATAAATGTTAATGAATTTAATTAGTAATGTGTAATTTAGTTGCAGGTTATTGGGTTTGTAGGGGGATTATGGTGGGAAGTAATTTCAAATATATATATATGTATTTTTTTTTAAATTCATGTTTTATGTTAAATTATTAATTGAGAATTTATTATGTAAATCATTTAATTCATTGTTTGTCTTTTAATCATTTGGTTTTGTTTAATACATTGTTAATTGGTTGATCAGTTATTTCAATTATAACATTTTGTTACAGAGTTTTTATATTTATTATTTACTATATTTTAATTGTTTTATTTAATATTAATAATGCTTCATTTATAAAAAAATATTATTATTATTGGGGTTTTTTGGGTGGTAAGAAGGGAAGTGTATTTAATTTAAATATTTGTAATACTTTATATTTATTTTATAATATAAATGTTTTATTTTCAGTTTCATTTCATTTTTTTTATCTACAATGAATTATATTTTATATTTTAAATATGTTTAATATTCTTATTATGTTTCATATTTAAATGTGGTTTAAAAAGCTTTAGGAGTAGTAAATCTAACCCCTCCAATGTGCAACAATTTACAGGCTTTTGTTTACCTTGGGGTTGGAATAGCATACTTAGCTTCTCCAAAGTCAAACACTTTCCCTATTGTTGCGTTGCATGGAAATAGTAAATCTAACTGCTCAAAAGTTCAACACTTTCTCTGCTGTTGCTTAGATTGGAGTGGGAATATTACATGTAACCACTGCATAGTCCTATATTTTCCCTACTGTTTCTCAGATTTGAGTGTGAATAGTAAATCTTAGCCCTCCAAAGTCCAATACTTCCCCTATTTTTTACACATTGGATTTGGAGTGGGCATGTTAAATTTGATCACTTCAAAGTCTGGCTCTTTCCCTACTGTTATTTAGATTGGAGAGAGAATAGCAAGTCTAACCCCTCCAAAGCCCAACACTTCCCATATTGTCGCTTTTGTTGAAGTTACAATAGTCAATCTGACTCCTTGACAGTCCAATACGTAACTATTGTTTAGTTTTGTTTATTAATATTTATGTATTATTTAAGTTTTTTATTTTTTTATTATTTATCAAAATAAATATTTAGCAATGTTTTTATTTATATAGTGTGTTTTTAATTAATTGTACTTTTAATTAGATTTGATATATGTTTTTGTTATATATATATATATATATTCACTGAAAAAACCATAGGTTTTAGGGACAGTTATAGTTAGTTGGACATTTCACTCGTACAAAACCCGTGAAATTCCCCGTTATAGTTAGTTCAGCTAACTATAACTCGCGCCCCCGCAATGCACTGCTGATGACGTCACATATTACATCACTCATGACATGGTCAGTGACATCACTGATGACATCACTGATGACATCTCAAATGACATCACTGATGACATCATCCAGTGACTGTGTGTTTCTGTAAAGTTTAAATATTTTTAATATATATAGGGAAAGGCGTATTGAAGAATAAGTGGGTGGATCAGTGTCTGTATGGATGATTTAGTAGGTGTGTGACTAACTCTATAAGTGAGTGGTTAAACGTTTCTTACTGAATGCATGGGTTAGTGACTAAACTGGGTGAATGTCTGAATCCGTCTGTCTGTTGCTGTGTAAGTGGCTGCATGGGTTTGTGAATAGCTTCATGAGTGTCTATATGAGTTATTGATTGGTTGTCTGAGTATCTGTATGGGTGCCTGAGTGTTTGTGTGGGTGGGGTGTGTGCGACTCTGTGCATAGAGTGGACGATTCACTGGGTGGATGGTTTCAAGAGTGCATCTGTGATAGACTGTATGGGTGGGTAAGTGTGTGTAAGAGTGTGTTAGTGAGTTAATGTATGTCCCAGTGGTACATGTGTGAGTAACTACATATGTGAAAGGAAGTATATATGTGTGTTGGAGTATATAAATAGCTATAAGCGAGTGTGTGATTGTGAGAGTGACTGTATGGATGAGTGTGTGTTTGTATCAGTGATTGTATCAGAGCGTAAGAATGTGCTAGTATTTGTATGAGTAAGTGAGCTGGTGTGTGTATAACTGTATAGGTGAGTAAATGGCAGTGTGTTTAATTATTTGCATGACTGACTAGGTGTGTGAGTACCTCTATGGATGAGTGGTGGTGTTTGAGTGTCTATATAGGAGTATGAGTGCATATGATAGTCCTGTACTGAGTGACCGTAAGTATGAGTGACTGTACGGGTGAGTGAGTGGATGTGTGTGTAGACCTAAGAATCAGTGAGTGGGTATGTAGTTATTGGTGTTGGAGTGTCCATGGTTTTGCGAATGACAGTCTGTAATTTAGAGTGGGTGTATCAAAGGTTATATTAGGGTGTGAGGAGGTGCATCAGATTATCATGTGGATGATGTCATCAGTGATGTCATTTGAGATGTCATCAGTGATGTCATCAGTGATGTCACTGACCATGTCATGAGTGATGTAATATGTGACGTCATCAGCAGTGCATTGCGGGGCGCGAGTTATAGTTAGCTGAACTAACTATAACGGGGAATTTCACGGGTTTTGTACGAGTGAAATGTCCAACTAACTATAACTGTCCCTAAAACTATGTTTTTTTCAGTGAATTTCAAAGGTTTTTTAAATGCTAATTTCTGACTATAACGTGTCTGAAACCTATGGTTTTTTCAGCGAATTTCAAAGGTTTTTTAAATGCTAATTTCTAACTATAACGTGCCTGAAACCTATGGTTTTTTCAGTGAATTTCAAAGGTTTTTTAAATGCTAATTTCTAACTATAACGCCCCTAAAACCTATGGTTTTTTCAGTGAATTTCAAAGGTTTTGTAAATGACAATTTTTAAATGTATTAATTGTTATATTTATTTTTTTGATACTGATTTACTACATTTTTTAAAACTATTTATTTTTAGATATTTTATTTTTTAAATTACATTGTAATTACATTATACATTACATTACAAAATATACTTTCTCAGAATGAATTACTTTAGTTGAAATACTTTGCAAATAGGCAATAGACTTTTAAGTACAGTAGTTACAGTTGTTGCAATGGGCAACACAATTTCGAACACAATGCAACATTGAGCTCAATGTGAATTTCTAGTTAAATACAATTAGTTACTTTATGGATTACTTTTCTAACCACAGGACTGGATCCTAGATTCAGTCCTGGGACATCTCCTGTAAACAGTTGAGTAAAAGCTTTTTGGTTACAGTAGTGATTTTTAAGGGATATTACTGTATTTTAAAAGTTGACAGAAACTTTTTCACATAGAATCACCAATGTTATCCTATGGGAGGAAATTCACTTAGCAGGTAAGTAGTGTTATCGTTACTTTTTCTTACTCAGTGGTGGATCCTGGATCCAGCACTGGTGCATCTCCTGTAAACAGTTGAAAGAATGCGTTTAAGTCATACAGGCGATTTTTAAGGAATATTTGTAGTTTGTGAAAATCGACACTTTGAAACTTTTCTGCTGAAAACCAGACAATGGATTCCTATGGAAGGAAATACAAGTTACTGGTAAGTACGGTTAGAATTACTTTTCAGGGTCAGTGCTGGGCTAAAAGATGCAGCACTGGGTTCTCTCCTGATATCAGGTGAGTAAATCGGAATTCGTAGTTCGGCTGATTTTAGAGGACTATTATAAAGTTCCAAAACTCAACACTTAGAAGAAATTCCAAGTGAAACCAGTCAATGTTAGCCTATGGAAGGAAATTCAAGTTACTGTTAAGTACAGTTAGAATTACTTTTCAGGATCAGTACTGGGCTCAAAGATGCAGCACTGAGGTCTCTCCTGATAACAGGTGAGTAAATCGGAATTCGTAGTTCTGCTGATTTTAGAGGAATATTATAAAGTTCCAAAAATCGACACTTAGAAGAATTTGAAGTGAAACCAGTCAATGTTAGCCTATGGAAGGAAATTCAAGTTACTGGTAAGTACGGTTAAAATTACTTTTCAGGATCAGTACTGGGCTCAAAGATGCAGCACTGAGGTCTCTCCTGATAACAGGTGAGTAAATCGGAATTCGTAGTTCGGCTGATTTTAGAGGAATATTTGCACAATGGTGAAAGAAGGGGGTGGGGCCTGAGGTGACATGTCTGCAAACACGCCCTGTGGCGCGTTTTAAGTTGGAGAATTAATTCCTCCTCAATCCCGATGGTCCCTAGGGGCCAACTAGCCCACCAGGTACCTCCAGTATGCGCCAGAGAGCTGCGCTGCAGAGAGGTGTTCAGAGGCCACGCCCCTTTTTACACCTCTCTGCAACGCAGCTCTGTGGTGCTTTCTGGACGTACGCGCCACGGGGCCAGGTTTCCTGCTCTCTCTTCCAAAATTCAAAGCAGTTTGCTATGACAGGACGGGAGCTGCGAGGCTCCCGCCCTGCCATAGCAAACTACAGTGTTCGGGGGTAGGCACCCCGGGACACTGCAGGAGCTTGCCCTGGGGGGTGGTGGTCCCCAGGGCCATCTTGGGCTCCAGGAGGGGGGCCGCGCGGCCCCCCTCCCAACAGGTTATAAGCCCCAGGGAGGTGGTGGTCCCCGGGGCTCTGGGGGTCCGTAACAGGACCCCCATATTTAACGATTTAGTGCCCCGGGGAGGTGGCGGTCCCCGGGGCATGTGAGGGGGCTGGAGCCCCCCCACACAACTAATTATAATTTTTAAAAAAGAAGCCCCGGGGAGGTGGCGGTCCCCGGGTCTGCGGGAGGGCTCAGAGCCCTCCCGCACCATTTTGTTTAAAGCCCCGGGGAATGGTGGTCCCCGGGGCTTGGGGGGGCCTTAGAGGCCCCCCATATAGTTATTAATGATCCCCCGCATGCCCCCGGGGGCCAATTAACCATGAAGCGCGGGAGCCCGCGCTTCGTTTTTTTTTTTTATCGGCAGGATCCGCGCACTCAGCGCGTTTTTTGCCGATTTAAAATAAATATATATATATTTTTTGGGGCCCTGGGGGTCCTTGTAAGACCCCCTGAGCAGGCCTAGGGGGTCAGGGTGTTTCTACCCTGCCCCCTTTTTGCGTTTTGCGCAGTTTTTTTACTGCTTTCTTGTTCCTCGGTTCCACCGAGGAACAAGATGGCTGCCAACACTTCCTGGTTTGGAGTGTTGACAGCCAATTAGCATGCAGCTCGTGATCGGAAGGGTGCGCGGATCCACCGCGGCCATAGATATCGAAACTTTTATTTTGGATTTTCTCAGCAACTACTGAACGGATTTACACCATTTTTAAAAAGGGTGCTTTCTGAACCAAGCACTACCTTTTTGCCAAATTTGGTGTAATTCCGTTCAGCAGTTTTAGCTGTAGCCTTGCATAAAGTTTCCTATGGGAAATTGATTTTTCACTCTTATTTTTGAATTTCTCCGCAACTACTGAACGGATTTACACCATTTAAAAAAAAGGTCGCTTTCTGAACCAAGCGCTACCTTTTTGCAAAATTTGGTGTAATTCCGTTCAGCAGTTCGGGCTGTAGCCGTGGCTAAAATTTCCTATGGGAATTAACATGGAGAAAACACGTTTTGGGAGCCCCCTTTTTTCTCGGCCCCCGCTTGATGAATCACCCCGAAACTTTCAAGACAGGAGTGGACCGGAGCGCCCCACTAGTTTTGAAAATTTCGCAATGATTCGTCAAACGACGCCAAACTTATTGGGAATAGAATGTTATGAATTTCCTATGGATAATAGGTCCTAACTATAACTATCTACTGGCGACCACCAGTAGATAATATATGTAAGTATCCTTAGATTCTGTTATTGTTGCAGAGTTCCTTCTACAAACGGGCACGGACCGCAAAGTCAGTGCAAAAATAGTTTATTCACAGTGCAGCCATTACGCGTTTCGGCTCTTGCGAGCCTTGATCACATGACCATGTTTGTATATACATATACTTATATAAATATGTTAGTTCATTCTAATATTTTTAGTTGTATTAGTACATTTAATGTAGATTTTTACATCGGTTACATATTGTTTTTATTTTAAAAGAGTTATATGCATTTTTATTTATTTTACATTTCAATATTGGTGTTTTTTTCAAGCGCTGATTAAGTCATCTTAAAATTATCAAGTTCCTGGAGTGCAGCGTGTTCCTGTTTGTGATAAAATATTGGAGAGTTGTTATGCCCTTCACGCAAGCACCAGCAGTCATCGCTCGCATCCACCTTTGACCGTATCGAAACAAAATACATTTTAAATTTATATATATAACACCGCTATAGTTGACCGCTGCTGCGCACCAGACCAAGGGGCCATCAGCTTGTTTTACCGGAGTCTGCTTATTCCAGATGTTTACATCGCTGCAATCCTTCATTAAATGAGCAAAGGTTGCCAACACTCAGAAGTATTTGGATTTGAAAAGCTTACCAGTATTTTAAAAATCAGCACCTTTTTTGTTCAGTTAATGAAGGATTGCACTGTGGGTGTGTGTATGTTACAATATACTTACCTTTTTTTTGACGATACTCTGGTCGACAATATTTTGTTTTCAATATTTTTCTAATTTACATAAAAGGGGCTTATTTACAAGTCCATTGCGCCGCTGGTGCATCACTTTTTTTGACGCACCACGGAGCAGTGTGGCTGCCCATATTTACAAGGCCACGTAAAATCACGCTGCGTGACTTTTCATGGCCTTGTAAATATGGGCGACTTTCACGCAATACTCTGCGTGAAAGGGGCATTCCATGGGTGTCGCTGTTGATGTTCTATGGAACCTGACACATTCTCAGATTCACAAAGTGTTGTAAACCTGGGAATCCTTCAGAATCCTACGCCTCCCAAGGGGAGGCGTAGGAGTGGCACAACGAGGAGAAATACTTATATTTCTCCTTGTTTCTTGCTCTTTCTTTGTGTGCTGCATTCTGCAGCACACATAGAACGAGCAAAATACCATTAATGATTGTTTTTGTGCAGGAAGGTATCCCTTCCTGCACAACAACAATCATCCCTGCAACGCAGGCACCCTTGCACCATGGCGCAAAGATGTCTGCATTGGCGCACTGCTGCTGCTTGTGCACCAGCGTAGGGGAGAAGGACAGGAATGAGCTGTGTCTTGTAGATACGGCGCATTCCTGCTCTTTTACTTTTACGCATGGCAGTGCAGCAGGAAGGCTTACTGCGCTGCAGTGCAGCAAAATATAGTAAATGAGGCCCAAAGTATGTAAAATCCATATATTTGTTGACAATATTGTTGACACAATATTTGTGTCTCACGATATTTTTGTGGGCGATATTTTCAGGCACATGCATCAATGTAGGATTTTGCGAGTCCTTAATTGCGATTATTAAGGAATCGCAATTAAGGACTCGCAAAAGCCTATGCATGTAGGAATCGCTATAAAAATAGCGATTCCTATACATTCCTTAATTGCGACTCACAAATTGCGACTCGCAATTAAGGAATGGCTTCCCATTCATTCCTAAAGGAATGAATGGGAAATTGCTTGCGCAAATTGCGACTACCAATTGGTACTGCAAATTGCGCATGCATTACAAGTGCAAGGGTGTCAAAAGGACACCCTGTTGCACCCTGAAATTGTACTGTGCACCCATGTTGCGCACACACATGCCCCAAGGGCATGTGTGTGTGTGACATGAAACTTTGAAAAATGCACTTTAGTGCATTTTTCAAAGTTTTTGCAAAATACCGTTTTGTTTTATTTTACGGTAATTTGCGGCCCCAAATAGCGAAATTGCTATTTGAAAGTGCTTCTTGCATTGCATTTAAGGAATCGCAAATTCCGATTCCTTAAATGCGATCGCAATTTGGGAAATCGCAAATAATTGCGATTACCGAAATTGCGCATGACAAATTGCTTCATGCATGGCAAAAGCCCATTTTGCGATCGCAAACGGCCGAATTTTGCGAATCGCACCGTTTGTGATCGCAAAAAGCTTTGATGCATTTGCTCCTTTGTCATACAACCCATAAATATGCAGAGCTTCTAGATTCTTCTATCTGTGCTAATTTGGTTGACATCTTGCCGAAGCTGGCAAGTACTGTTTGTGGCAGGCCAAATCCATGTTTGCATTTTGTGTAGATATACTAACCAGAAACATTGCAATGTACTACTGTAAAACAGATCTGGCCTCCACAAAACATAATGGAGTAAATCATGGGCAAATCAACACCACCGGTCCGGGTCTGATTGTGAGCCAGGATCATGGCTCGTACATTCCCCATAGAGGTCTTTTAGGTCATCGACAGTGAACGCTTTTAACTTCTCTGCTTCTAAGCTTTAGGGGCGAATCATGAACAGCCTCTCAGACACATAAATAGCATGAAGGAACTTTTATGTCTGCCAGGAACTGGAAGACATAAAATGTATCCACAGGCTACATACAGAGCTTTGATAATAAAAGCTCGTAGTATTAAAGCCAACCAGCGTGTACCGTTAGAGTGACAGCAAATGCACGTCGAAAGATGAATATTGGGGCAAAAATTTGCCAAAAAATATTCATTTGCGATTTAAGATTGATTTAACGTCTGCCAGTACAGGGATTGATTAATAAGTCTGGAACATACAGTTCGTGCTTGCCTTTCAGCTCAATCGAGACAGATTAATATTGATTATTTCTCCAGTAATTTTCAGCCCTTGGGAAATAATTGTATACTGTATCTTATAGGCAGCTCTGAGGCTTGCAGTACTTGCTACTTCTTTTGTTATATGCATGCATTTACTTTTTAAATTGATGGTGAGTAATGTGCTTTATGATTCGTGGCTGAAAGCACCAGCACTACCAACAGAAATATTTCATTTTTCCGATTATTATTTCTCAAATGTTAATATCACCCTGCTCACGAGGAACGCCCCTGCTTTCTGCCTAAACCGGAGAATCTGCAAAAATGTCCACATTCTTGTGCAGCACTGCTTTGTGAAATGAAGGCTCTATTGTGCTGTGCAGCTGTGATTTGTGGTTTCGATATTCAGCAGGAAGCAGCAGACCAGTCATGGACGCGGCCCTGCTCCTACATTAGATACAGTCAGTGAACCAGGTGGCAGCCATATCCGGGAATTTGGCAAGATGTTTCCTTCATAATTATCAAATGCTACTTAATGATCCCTGGTTTGCAGTGCGGGAATTCTAAAGGGCTATTAAAGCGAAAAAATGACCGTCCAGCTGCACACTGTTTGTGCCTGAGGCATTAAGCTCCTCTAATCCTCCAAGGACCTCGTTCCCAGTGCATTAAGTCAGGTCATTTAAAACAGATGAAAGAGCACAAAGCTCTTCTTTATAGTCTGTTTCTTGTGAGTACATCGAAATATGGCGACTAGCCGTAGTACAGGCTGCAGTGCTAGGTCGACCTGGGTGGGGCCTGCGCAGGACAGCATTAACTGATCTCCCATGCAGCACTTACTTTGTAAAAAACATCAGTTCAAGGGCCCACGTCAAGCGGCCAATTCAGCGTGCACCACACATTGCCCCTCCGAGCGCTGCAAATGGCAGGACCAAGACTACACAATTACTAATCATCACACTCCTTCCTACAAGTGTGACAGTTCAATCTATTCCAGGTCCCCAAAAGCTATAAGAATGGCTTGGCCAGCAGTCAATAGTCAGTTTTAATGTATATTGAATTAATAAACAACTGTTGTTGTGCTCATCTTTAAATTAGATGGACAGCGCCATCATGTGGCAGTCTGTAACAAGCCCGGTATTGACAATTTATTGCCGATACTGAGCTCCAGAAACCACCGGCTCAAATTAAGCACTGCACCCAGGCCGATTGACAGGACTGGTGCTGCGCAAACTACTGTTCCTTTCCTTTCATCTAAAAGTCCAATCAAGACACTCATGCTGTTCTTTCTGGAGGACCAAAGAGGGAGGCTGCAATGATGCGAGCAGCCTAGGCAGTGGTTGCTCTGCTCTGCAGCACAGGGATTGGCTGGGAGTCTGTCCCAGGGGCTGCTGGGACCCAGTAAATGGACAACAGGAGCAACACGACGCTGGAGGCGGCCGACGGTGTCAGGTACGTTTTTTTAGTTACTATTAATCCCCCCCTTACCCCTGTGCTTGCTCTATCCCCCCTGTGTTCACCCCACCCGCCTCACCACCCTTTCTTACTGGCAGCCGCCACTGAGCCTAGGCAGGAAGAGTCAGATTTATGAACACTTTGCATCACTGCAAAGTTACTAAATGTGAGCTACCGGTCAAAAAACTGTTCATTTGTTATTTACTTTCCTGCGGAAAACGTGAGTTGACTAAAAGTACTCAAAGCTGCGCATTCTACTTGTGTCAAAGGGGTGTTGCATGGGTGGTACATGGGCATTATGATAGTTTTTGATGCAAAAATCTATGTACTAACAATGGTAGACAGGGCTTTGCAGCAAAACAACTTCACACATTCTTGAAGCATGTGCACAGTAGGAGAAATGTCTACTCAAAGTTTGCATGTGTGCTGCACTGTACCGAACATGTGCAAAATGGGAACCATTTTAAAGTTAGTCTAAGCATAGTGTTTTGTACTGTAGGCAGTGTTTAATTTGATCCGGTGGTGTTGGGGACCAGCACTTATTTTTCCTCATCAGACATTTCCCGAGTGCAAGAGAGGGAAAAACCAACAAAGCGGAAAGACAGAGGATGAGAAAGATGGAAAAAACATCACCAATGGAGAAAAGAGGAAACTACAAGAGTGAGATAAATTGGCAGACAAAGTCTGGCATTGGATTAGAGAGGCGTGAGGTGGATTAAAGAACTACTCAGCCTTTCTCTTCAGTGTGCTGACATTTAGAAGCCTGTGAGTTTCTGAGCAGCATCCTGGGCACCTGCACTCATTATTTTACAAATGGAGCACTGACTGGAAGAGTACCCTTCCAATACAAAACCTATGCTAGACTCACGCTGACCGTTGCAATATAATACATTGGCTTTGCATGGAACTAGGCAGCCGGATTGTGCACCGGCCCAAGTGAAGAGAGCGGATATGGAGCTGCCCTGCTATCTCCATTCATGCAATACAGCGCAGCAACTTTGGTTAGTAATAGTAAATTTACCCTGCTGTTTCAAAGGTACTGAGTATTTTATTGCAATTGTCTTTGCATAGTGCTTTATACCCAATGTGCTAATGGACTTTAGTGGGACCGGTAGTACTCTACACCGTGGTGAAATGCTTGGTTGAAAGGTTAATGCAGTGCTCTCATGTCTCCCAGTTCCAGGTGTGAGTAGCTCAGCCAGTTGGGGTTCTTTTCTCTACATTCGGGGACTTGCAGTCCTTATTTTATAATGGGAGAAAAATAACTACAAATCCTAGAATGTGGCATTATTCCAAACATACCAAGCAACTGCACAATGTACAGCCGAACATTGGTCTGCACAATTGAACTACTGGTATTTGTCTGGACTACTTGAAAGTTGACTACAGGCAAGATGATATTACCACTTAATAAAGAACAGAGAAAGAAAAATGTTCAGTCATTAAAAGTCAGCTACAAGAGAATGAACACATTGTGGAGGTGTTTCTATCTGAGAGTTTTGAGAACTGGGAGTTGGACCAGTTTAATTTAATAGCTGAAATATTTGCTGTTCTTAAATGCTCTCCTGCTTTTGTGGTGCTACAAATTCAGCATCCTTCTCGTTCTGTACACATTATGGGCAATAATAGTTGGCTCAAATATGACGTGTCATAGGGAGGATTTATAGTAGGACAAGCATGACATCCATTGTGTTCAATTTCAGATTGTGAGAGGTTATGGTCACCTTTTGTTGTTTATTTTAATTTTGGAAAGCTTTGCAGGCAGCCATTTTAAACTTTTGCTGCTCAGTTTACTGAAACACCCTTTGTTCACACCTCGCCAGCCCATTATGGACAGTCTGTTATTTTCTTAATGCACCTTGTACCTGGAACTACCAAAAACTGGTTTTAAAAAGGAGACAGGGCTTAGTGAGAACTGGCCATAAGCAACGTTATAGGCGAATCTCTTCTGAAGTGCAGTGTCACAAGACTCCACTTTAACCTTGCATGGGGCATTTTCATTTGTTATGGGTGCAAGGCGCATTTCGACCATATATTAAAAGAACTTGCTACTATTTTTTTTTAAAGAAGTGGACTCACAAAGGTACACCACTCTCCCTGCATTCATGCAGACACATCATTTATCCAGCACTCATACAGGCACATTGCTACACTCACATTGCACTCACAGACACACAAAGCTCACCCTGCACTTACAGTGTCAGAACTTAAGACCTCTAACCTGATACTTGGCTCCTGGCTGGAGTGATGAGTAATCCCTCCAAACCTCCATTCAATAACAACTTTCCCAGTGAGTTATCTGGGAACCCTGGCTATTCAACAGGAGGGAGAGGATTGGGAAGAGAGAAATAGAGATACAATAGCCGACTTGGTCTCAGCTGGTAACTGAGGGTTCAGCTTACTTGGCTAGGGCTGTTGGCTTATCAGGCTTGTGGACTGCACTTGCGTAGTTCTCTTGCAACCATCAAAGTCACCTATATTAGAGACATTGTTACAGTTACCTCTAGGCTTACATTTAAATCAATCACAACTATGACTTTTTCTAAACTTTCCCAAAGCTGTAACATCACAGTTGTACCTTATTGTAATTGTATTTATATAGCTCTTACTACCCCTGATGAGGCATTGAAACACTTTGCAGCGAGAAGCAAGCTACCCCAGAACCTAAGATTAGTGGTTAATCCAATAGTTAAATGTTGGTAATTGCGATTAGTCACGTGCTTTCTAGAACAAAATTTCATTAATTTACTCCATTTACTTTGAGATATATTATATTAATACCAGTTACGTATGATCATTAGTGGGGAATATGTAGTTTCAGGTGAATGGTTGGGGAGATAGATAGGCTGGCAAACACTATGTAATGTTAGGTTGCAGTGATAGAGTTTTAAAGCAGGAGAGTTTGTGATATATGAAATGAGGTGTCAACCTTTTTCAGGATTACAATAAGAGAGATTAAGGCAGACAGACATGAGAGTGAGAGGAGAGAAGAGGAGGCTATACTCAGAAATAGAAGGTGCAAGGAGGATGGAAGGCAAGAAGAGGGTCACTCTGAAGACAGAAAGGAGAGGAATCAAACGGAAATAAATCAAAGTCAATTTTTCATGCAGGGTTTAGGAGTATAGTGGGAGAAGGCTTTCTGATATAGCCAGCAGTCTAAGGATGCATGCGGTAGAAAGCAAATTAGGGTTTCTGAGACACTGGATGCATGTAGCATACATTACAGATCTATAAGTTATTCAGCGCTATTTAGACTTGGTGTAAAGAATAGAGTGCCATACATCGCTCCCAGATCCCCCCAGTGTCTGAGAGAGATACACTGTCCACAGGCATGAACCAGCTCTGGTGCCGCTCCTGTTCACAGAGTGCCAGATGCTAGTTTCACTTGCTTGTCATTCTGCCTCACTTTCACTCAGACCCTTCTGTACCCCTCTTTCTCACTGCCCCACATCAGCAGACAACAGGCTGGGGGCGTTAGGGCCTGACACACAGGCACACCACTTAACCTGCACTCACATCACTTATTCAGTTCAGACACACACCACTCACCCCGCAACCCTGCCAAAACTGTAGCCCAGAAAGAGGGTTACAATGCAAAATCAAAGGCATGGGCTACCCAAATATATATTAATTGTTGCCTTCTAGAGACTCAGATGGGTTAAGGTGTAGGTGACAGTTATGATCTTATGCATTGATTTCACCTCATTTCTATCCTGTCCTGTTAAGGATTGGCATTATGGGATGAGAGAGATTGGAGCTGGCATAGTGAATCTATGATAAATATAGGAAGGTTTGTGTTATTTTAGTCAAAGTTCACCGTTGATGGCACTCCATATATCTGCTCCTAAATCTCTTATTACCATTGTTGAATATATTTCCCCAGTGGTCAAATGGACCATTGTTAGTTGACTTAAAGTGTTGTAAGGGAGTTAACATCAGATATACATTTACAAATTTGTGAAGACAATATGACTCCCAAATGAAGACCAGGAATTAATTAATTCAATTATATGGGTTCATTTTAGGACATTAATTCAACCAATATATATGTAAAATAGAAATACATTTAGAAGATATAGCAATATAGTTGGAAGGCCAACTGTGCCAGTAGGTTAAATCATACAAAAATAAGATACAAAATAGTAACAGCCACAGTAGAAAGGAAGTCAATTGTTTCAATAAGGTGTTCCAGAAAGAAACCTCCTTTTTCTAATCTAAATATAAATTGAGACCAGGATTATCTAAGGGGATTTCTAACAGGGGAGCATAGAAGGTGTCAGCACAGCATCGAACTTCTGTAGAACTTCAGGGAAAAAAGAAGTGTTCAGCATGAAGCTTTGCACTCAGGAAAGTTCAGTAGAGAGATATGTTCCCTCTCAGAGTCAAGGGGAATTCTGCCTAACTAACAATAGAAACACCAATTAAATATAAACAGTAGCTTCAAGAATATCCACAGCTCTCTCCCAACACCAAGAGCCAATCCAGTAACCATGCGTGAGGGGAGTCGACATACTCCCTAATGTCTCATCTCCTCGGAATTAGATATGCAGCTGGCAGCCTTGAGCATTTCGCTCTCCTGTTACACAGTCACCGAGTTCGTTGCCAAATTCCTCCTCCCAGGCTGCACAATCAGTAGTCTAATACAGGAAAACAGGCATTTCTCTAGCTAATGAGGAACATGATAAAGCATCTGCATAAGATAGAATCAACACAGTGGCAAAATTAACGTAAGCAATCTCAATCAAGACCTTATGTCAAGCTAAGCCCTCCTGGAAATCAAAATGGATGCCTGTTACATAGAAACATGGTCCGTGCCTGCTTCAAACATTTCGGAGATGGGAAATGAAGTCAAGCGGCAATAAGATTATATATATATATATATATATATATTCACTGAAAAAAACATAGGTTTCAGGGACGTTATAGTTAGAAATTAGCATTTAAAAAACCTTGGAAATTCACTGAAAAAACCACAGGTTTCAGGGACGTTATAGTTAGTTGGACATTTCACTCGTACAAAACCAGTGAAATTCAGCCGTTATAGTTAGTTCAGCTAACTATAACTCGCCCCCCCGCAATGCACTGCTGATGACGTCACATATTACATCATTCATGACATGGTCTGTGACATCACTGATGACATCACTGATGACATCATCCAGTGACTGTGTGTTTCTATAAAGTTTAAATATGTTTTATATATATGCCAAGGTGTATTGAAGAATGAGTGGGTGTATAAGTGTCTGGATGGAGGATTTAGTAGGTGCGTGACTGTATAAGTGAGTGATTAAATGTGTCTTACTGAATGCATGGGTTAGTAACTAAACTGTGTGAATGTCTGTATCAGTGTGTCTGTTGTTGTGTAAGCTGCTGCATGGGTTGGTGAGTAGCTACATGAGTGTCTATATGGGTTATTGATTGGTTGCCTGAGTATCTGTATGGGTGCCTGAGTGTTTGGGTGGGTGGGTGGGGTGTGTGACTTTGTGCATAGATGTGTGAGTGGGTGATTCACTGGGTGTATGGGTTCAAGAGTGTGTCTGTGAAGGGCTGTATGGGTGAGTGAGTGTGCGTATGGCTGTGTTGGTGAGTGAATGGATGTCTCAGTGGTATATGTGTGAGTAACTACATATGTGAAAGGCAGTATATGTGAGTATATAAATGACTATATGTGAGAGTGAGTGATAGTGAGAGTGGCTGTATGGATGAGTATGTGCTTGTGTCAGTGATTGTATAAGAGAGTAAGTATGTGTTAGTATCTGTATGAATAGGTGAGGTGCTGTGTGTATAACTGTATAGGTGAGTAAATGGGAGTGTGATTGATTCTTTACATGACTGACTAGGTGTGTAAGTAACTGTATGGGTGAGTGGCGGTGTGTGAGTGTCTGTATAGGTGTATGAGTGCATATGATAGTGCTGTATTGATGAGTGACTGCATGTATGAGTGACTGTATGGGTGAATGAGTGGATGTGTGTGTAGACCTAGGAATCAGTGAGTGAGTATGTAGTAACTGGTGTTGGTGTGTCTATGGTTTTGAAAATGGTACTCTGTATTTTAGAGTGGGTGTATCAAAGGTTATATTAGGGTGTGAGGAGGTGCATCAGATTATCATGTGGATGATGTCATCAGTGATGTCATTTGAGATGTCATCAGTGATGTCATCAGTGATGTCACTGACTATGCCATGAATGATGTAATATGTGACGTCATCAGCAGTGCATTGCGGGGGCGCGAGTTATAGTTAGCTGAACTAACTATAACGGCCGAATTTCACTGGTTTTGTATGAGTGAAATGTCCAACTAACTATAACGTCCCTAAAACCTCTGGTTTTTTCAGTGAATTTCTAAGGTTTTGTAAATGCTAATTTCTAACTATAACGTGCCTGAAACCTATGGTTTTTCAGTGAATTTCAAAGGTTTTTTAAATGTTAATTTCTAACTATAGCGTCCCTGAAACCTATGGTTTTTTCAGTGAATTTCAAAGGTTTTTTAAATGCTAATTTCTAACTATGCCTACAGAGGTAGGACATGTGAAGAAAGAGAAACAAAGGCACAGAAAGAAGCAAGACAAATGCAGAAAGAGGCAACAGAAGTCCAGAAAGATGAAGAAAAGTGCAGGAAGAAGCAAGAGATGTGCAGAAAGAACCAACAGAGGAGCAGAAAGTCCTCCTGTGCCCCCAACTTTTTTCTGACCAGTACTGGTGGTAACTGACTCTGACTAACCAGGCCTAGAGCCAGTGCTATGCTAAAAGACACTTAGAATACAGTGAAAACAACTACATACACTAGGGAACACTATGCGTTGGGGTACCCCTGTGATTAGGATGACCTCCTCTGTAAGGCCCTAGTACATAATAGGGCAGGGGGATTAAAACTACCTCTAAGTCAGAGGTGCAGAAAGATGCTTCTTTAAGTAGTAGTCACGTTTGCAGAGTGGTGGAGAAAGGGTGCTGGGCCTCCGACCAGCGCTCAGGAATTCCGCTGTGTAGGACTTACAGGAGGTACCAGGAGGGCTTCTTGGCCCCCAAACTCCCTCAGGGCTAAATTGGACTTCATCCCCCATCCCGTAGTCTGGCAGGAGGTGCGTTTGAAGAGTGGTGGAGAAAGGGGGGCATGGCCTCCGAAGACGTCTTAGCAATCCCACTGTGTGGGACTTACTGGAGGTAACAAGAGGGGTAGTTGGTCCCCAAGGACATCCTTGGGGGCCAACTTCCCCTCCTATTACCTCCAGTAAGTCCCACACAGCAGCATTGGTAAGTACGCATACCAGGCCACGCCCCCTTTGCCCACCACTCTACAAACGCGCTCCCTGGCGTGCTCTTGGATGGGGATTGAAGTCCCCTTCGCTGCTGGGGGTCCTTTAGGGGCCAACTAGCCTACCTCTTACCTCCAGTAAGCCCCACGCAGTGGGATTGCTAAGAGGTAGACAAAGGCCATGCCCCCTTTCTCCACCACTCTGCAAACGCGCCCCTTGGCGAGTTGTTAGTTGGGGAATTAATTCCCCTTGAATATTGAGGGTCCCTGGGGGCCAACTAGCCCACCAGGTACCTCCAATATGTGCCACAAGCTGGACTGCAGAGAGGTGGTCCGAGGCCACGCCCCTTTTTTACACCACTCTGCAAACGCGCCTCTTGGCGCACTGCTGCTCGGGGGATGAAGTCCACTTGTGTCCTGAAGTCCTCAGGACACAAGAGGACCTCATCGCCCCACCAACAGTGCGCCAAGAAGCGCGTTTGCAGACTGGTGTAAAAAGGGGCATGGCCTCTGTACCTGGTGGGCAAGTTGGGCCCCAGGGACCCTCAGTATTCAAGGGGAATTAATTCCCCATCTAACAACGCACCAGGGGGCGTGTTTGCAGAGTGGTGGAGAAAGGGGGTGTGGCCTCTGGCGAGATGCCGTTTTTTTTTTTTTTTTTACAATGGGGGCTGTGTGGCCCCCCTTCTTTTACATTTTTTGGGCCCTGGGGACCCCATCCCCCAGGGCCTGACCCCTATTTATTAAAAAAAATATTTAAAAAACAGGAAGGGGGCCGCGTGGCCCCCCTCCCGAGGCCAATTTCGACCTCGGGACCCCATCCCCGGGGCATGGCCAGACTTTTTAAAATGTATTTATTTATTTATGTGGAGGGGGGCTGCGTGGCCCCCTCCTCAGGCCAATTATGGCCCCGGGGACCCCATCCCCCGGGGCTGGCTTTTTCATTTATTTATTTATTTTTTTAAAGGGGAGGGGGGCCGCGTGGTCCCCCTCCCAGGCCACTTTTGGCCCCGGGGGCCTCATCCCCTGGGGCCTGACCTCTGTGATTGGGACCGTGGGGGAGTCCCAATGCCCCCACGGTCCTGCCGGCTCCCCGCATCCTGCGGGAGCTGGCTTTGCTTTTGAGCAAGGGGCGCTGCTGACATGCAGCTCCCCTTGCTCAAAAGCAATTCTGCTTTGCTTCATTGAAGCGATAGCAGGTTTCCCTGCTCTCGCTTCAATGAAGCAAAGCAGAGTTTGCTATGGCAGGGCGGGAGCGAGAGCAGGTTTCCCTGAAGAAATTCTCCTTCATTTATTTTGCACAAAGCCCCGTAAAGCACCCACTTTGGAAGAGTTACGGACTACCTGACCCAGAAAGCATTGTTTCATGAAGTCCCAATAGGGCGGGCAGAATAGTATTTTGTCCACACAGCTGTTGGGACTTTGAGCATACATCCAGTGATCAAGGGCATGGAGCCCGAAACGCGTATGGCGCTTCTGATGGAGGGGTAAATGCGCTGTGCCTGCTGCCCACAATAAATGAAGGAGAATTTCCATCTGTGTTGGCGTTTCTATGCAGGGCAACCTGAGCAGGGCAACCTGGTGTTTTGGACATATATATATATATATATTATCTACTGGCGGTCGCCAGTAGATAGTTATAGTTAGGACCTATTTTCCATAGGAAATCCGCAACATTCTATTTGAAATAACTCTTAGCGTCAGTTGACGAATCTTCGCAAAATTTTCAAACTTTATCGCACGCTCCGGTCCGCTCCTAACCTGAAAGTTTCGGGGTGATTCGTCAAGCGGGGGCCGAGAAAAAAGGGGGGTCCCAAAACGTGTTTTCCCCATTCATTTTCCCATAGGAAACTTTAGCCACGGCTACAGCCCGAACTGCTGAACGGAATTACACCAAATTTGGCAAAGAGGTAGTTCTTGGTTCAGAAAGAACTCTTTTTGTTAAATGGTGTAAATCCGTTCAGTAGTTCCTGAGAAAATCAAAAGTAAAGTCACATATATATCGATGGCCGAGTAGGGTCTGCGTACCCTCCCGATCATGAGCTGCATGCTAATTGGCTGTCAACACTCCAAATCAGGAAGTGTTGGCAGCCATTTTGTCCCTCGGTAGAACCGAGGCACAGAAACAAGTGCGCAAAACGCACAAAGGGGGCAGGGTAGAAACACCCTGACCCCCTAGGTCTGCTCAGGGGGTCCCACAAGGACCCCCTGGGCAGAAAAAAGCATTTAAAAAAAAAAAAATTTAAAACGATCGTGCCGCAGGCCCCCCCTGGCGCATTTGCAGAGGGGGAACGAATTCCCCTTGAATACTGGGGGTCCCTGGGGACCAACTAGCCCACCAGGAACTTCCAGTATGCGCCAGGGGGCTGCGTTGCAGAGAGGTGTACAGAGGCCACGCCCCTTTTTACACCTCTCTGCAACGCAGCTCTGTGGCGCTTTTTGGAGCTACATAGTGGGCTAGTTGGACTCCAGGGACCCTCAGGATTCAAGGGGACTTAATTCCCCAACTTAAAACTCGCCACGGGGCGCGTTTGCACAGTGGTGAAGGGAGGGGGCGGGGCTTCAGGTGACATGTGTGCAAACAGGCCCCGTTGCGCGTTTTAAGATGGGGAATTAAATCCCCTTCAATCCTGAGTGTTGGAAATGGCCCTTTTTGCAGGGTCACCCCTAAACTTTTTGCCTGCCTCCTGTATTTTTGCTGACCTGTTTCTGTTGGTTTTATGACTCTGGGCACTTTACCACTGCTGTTCAGTGCTAAAGTGCATATGCTCTCCCTTTGTAAATATGTCTATGTGAATTGGTATATCCCTGATTGGCTTATTTGGTTTACCTGTTAGTCCCTAGTAGTGTGGCCTATGTGTGCCCAGGGCTGGTAAACCAAAGGCTGCTGGTGGGCCTGCAGCACTGATGTGTGCCACCCACAGAAGCAGCTTGTAAAGTGTGTCTCAGACCTGCCACTGCAGTGTCTGTGTGCAGTCCAGAACTGCCATCTTGGCTGTGAAGTGCACCCACTTCCCAGCCCCTGAACCTTCCCTTGGCATCTTGTAAATCACCCCTATGGTAGGGTGCATTGTATGTGTAAGGTAGGACATGCCTTGGTGTGTGTAGCATGTCCTGGTAGTGAATTATGCCCCATTTCGTTTTTCTCTACTGTAAGGTTACCTGTTCCTCATAGGCTAGAATGGGCAGTTTGGCTATTACATTCTATAGTCCTAAGTGACCCCAGGAACATGGTAGAAAAACGAATTTAGTATGCCTGAGCTCAGAATATTAAAATACACCTTTTAGTGAAGTTTATTTTTATATTCTGTGTTTGAAAATACCACTTTTAGAAAGTAGGTATTTTCTTGCCTAAGCCTTCCAGTGTGCTCTGCCGTTATGTGTATTGGCTGTCTGGTTTTAGAGGAGCAGGACAGGCTGAGTCAGACCTGGGTTGAATAGAGAGATCTGCATTTAGAGTGTGGGGAGGGGTGGCTCTTTGATCTGAATAGGGCTGTGCCTGGCAAGGTGAATGCTGGCTCCACCTCCCACTGTGTGTCTGCTAGCAGACCCCTCTTTCTGAAAGGAAGGATGCAGCCTGGTAAACAAAGTGCTCCAGGCCTGAGCAGAACTGGTTCTGGCTAGGTTCAGGGACTGGTAGCTTCAAGGATCAAAGGCTTTTGGGGTATAAATATCTGTGCTCAAACCCCCTACTTTTGTATTGCTTTTGGATCTGGAGAGGAAACTCTGTCCATGCCACTGGAGGAATCTGCAGGAAGTGACTGTCCCTGTGCTTGTGTGTTGTTTCTTGCACTGGCCTGCAGCAGTGACCACTGGACCTTGAAGAAGAGGAAAAGGAACGTTTGAGAGAACTTTTATTTTTGTTACAGCAATTACCCAAGGGCTAGGAAAAGAGCTAGCCTCCTGCTGGAGTCTCAGGCACATCAGACTCCACCACCAACCTCCTGCTTCCTCCCTGCGAGGATTGCTATCTGCTGATGAGGCTCCTGTGAGTTCCAGGGCCTCTAGTTTGCTTCAGAGAAAAGAGTGCTGGAAATCGACGCTAACGCACCTTTGCGAGCCGCTGCAGCCGAGAGCGCTGGAAAAATCATCGCGCTGCTGCCGCTGAGTGCTCGCAACACGAAACCATCGCTAACGCCTCTTTGCGAGCCGCTGCAGCCGAGACGCGCTGGAAAAATCATAGCGCTGCTGTCGCCGAGCGCTCGCAACCCCTAAAGAAATCATCGCTTCAAGACATCGCATTGCGGACGCCATGCGTCCGCCATTTTCATCGCATCGCACCGGACTTCGTCGCTCCCTCGCAGAGCGCCATTTCTTCGCATCGCAACACGATCGCACAACGCAACAGGCTCGTCGCATCGACTTCTCCCTCGCGGCAAGAAAGTCATCGCATCGGCGGCCTAGCGTGCAGAAGTTGGTCGCATCGTCTCCGCACGCATCAGCAGATCGGCGCATCATCCTCCCTTGCGGCAAGGATTTAACGCATCGCCGGCCTCGCGTGAGGAAAATCATCGCTACCACTTCTTTGCGACATTTTGTTGGTTTTGCTACTGAATTCAGGTACTTTGTGCGAGAAAGGGTCGCAGAGACCACTGCTTTGGATTTGAACCTTATTTTTGCAACCTCTGAATGAGAAAGGGTCACAGAGACCCCTGCTTTCAATTTGAACCTTATTTTTGCAATCTCTGAACGAGACAGGGTCGCAGAGAACCCTGCTTTGAATTTGAACCTTATTGTTGCAACCTCTGAATGAGAAAGGGTCGCAGAGACCCCTGCTTTGAATTTGAACCTTATTCTTGCAACCTTTGAACAATTTTTCACAGTCCTTCAACAGCTATCCTATTTTTGACAGTATTGTGGCTTTTACAGTTATTGGTCTTGTGATAAATCTGCCTTTATATAAAGATACTTAGGGGCCGATTCCGATCTCGGCCGGTAGTGCTCCGAATCGGATTCGGTTTTACCGGATCCGATCCGGAGCCCTATTTTCCGACCGAGTCGTACGCGCGTCCGGGCGAGCGAGTACGATGCGTATTCGCCGACCGACTCGTCCGGGCGACCCGACCGCTCCGACCGACTGGTTCCCGGATCGTACCGCTCCGACCGACTCGCTCGGACCCGATTCGCACCGCGCAATGGAGACGTTTTCCGGCCGGGTAAGTACGATGCGCACCTCGACCGCTCCGACCGACTCGCGCCGTCCGACTCGAACTCGCTGTCGGAGCTGTACTTTGGGGGTCCGTGTCGGACCCCCTGTACGCGTACCCGTGCGAGGCGCACACAGGGGGACCCATGGGTCCCCCTACCTGTGCGTGTACGCCGCGAGCGCTTCGCGGCGTACTCGCTGTAGGGGCGCCCTTGTCTGCCTCGCACCCATTGAGGCAATGGGAGCCCGCGTACGCGTTGTACGACCGGCTCCCATTGAGTTCAATGGGAGTCCGACCGACTCGTGTCCGGTGGCATACGAATGCATCGGACTCGTTCGGTCGGACTGCACGGGTCCGATTCGGTCGGAAATCTCTCCGAGGCCGGCTCGGTCGGAGAAATTACCGACACGAATCGGAATCGGCCCCTTATTTTTTATAACTACTTGTGTGGTGTCCCTTTGTAGTGTTCCTCACTGTGTTACTGTGTATGGTCATAAATGCTTCACACCCTGCCTCTGAGATAAGCCTACCTGCTCGTGCTACGTTACCACAGGGTTGAGCAGGGGTATCAAGGAGGGTAGCCCTCTTACTCTGACTTAGGAAGAAGGGTCCCTACTTGGACAGTGGCCAGCCATTGCCAACTAGAGACCCCCATTTCTAACATTGGTGGTCAGCGGTGAGGATCTGGACTTGCATTAATGATCGCATACAATAATTATAGTGTACACTACTAGTGAGTGCAGACCATAACGTACCGCATACATTTTTTGAGAGTTTTTTGGATCCTATATTGTAATTGATATTGCCGGTGATTTTTCACCCGCACACATTTCCTGAGAGTTTTTGGGATCCTATATTGTGATTGATATTGCCGGTAATTTTTCACCCGCGCCCATTTTTTGAGAGTTTTTGGATCCCATATTGTAATTGATATTGCCGGTGATTTTTCACCTGCGCACATTTCTGAGAGTTTTTTGGATCCTATATTGTGATTGATATTGCCGGTGATTTTTCACCCGCATACATTTTTTTTGAGAAGTTTTCTTCTGTCTTTTATTGATATTGGCCGTGATTGTTACAATGGGCAAGCCTATGTTTTATTGATATTGCCGGTGATAGTACCCGCATACATTTTTGAGAATTGTTGGATCCTATATTGTGATTGATATTGCCGGTGATTTTTACCCGCATACATTTTCTTGAGAAGTTTTCTTCTATCTTTTATTGATATTGCCCGTGATTGTTACAATGGGCAAGCCTATGTTTTATTGATATTGCCGGTGATAGTACCCGCATACATTTTTGAGAATTGTTGGATCCTATATTGTGATTGATATTGCCGGTGATTTTTTACCCGCATACATTTTCTTGAGAAGTTTTCGTCTATCTTTTATTGATATTGCCCGTGATTGTTACAATGGGCAAGCCTATTGTTTATTGATATTGCCGGTGATAGTACCCGCATACATTTTTGAAAGTTTTTGGATCCTATATTGTGATTGATATTGCCGGTGATTTTTACCCGCATACATTTTCTTGAGAAGTTTTCTTCTATCTGTTATTGATATTGCCCGTGATTGTTACAACGGGCAAGCCTATTTGTTTTATTATTGATATTGCCAGATATTGCTACAATGGGTCTTGCTGAAATGAGACCTACCTTTTATATAGATGATCTGTTAACCTACAGTCTAGAGGAGCTAAGGGGGTTCTGTGAGGAGAAGGGCTTAGCAGTGAGTAGGAAGGAGACTCAGCTATCCCTGCAGACATCCCTGAGACTTTGGCAACAAGACAGATGGAGATTCTTGGAGTCCCAGTACACCTACCAAGAGGGTAGTTGGTCTGAGGGTGGCTCTAGAGAGTCTGAAGAGGAGGAAGAAAGTGTTATGGAATATCTCATAGGTGGGGAGTATCTTGATGAGTCTAGTGCCTATGGTAGTGCCAGATTCCCCTCAGGGTCCCCAGAGGAGTTGGTGGACAGGCGGGAAGGTCCCATAGGTAGGGAGTCCCTTGCTGGGTCTAGTGCACAGGGTAGCACCCAATCCCCTTCATGGTCCCCAGAGGAGTTGGGCAGACAGAGGGAGAGGGAGTACCAGCTGGAATTGGAGAGGCTCCAAATAGAGATTGCCCAGCTGGAGGCGCACCTCGCGCAGATAGCAGAAAAGGAGAAGTTAGCTCCAGAGGGTAGGTTACCCCTGGAGCGCAGTTTTAATTGTCTGGATTCCCCAGAGAGGGTGGGGTCCAGTGGTGGCAGCAAAATTGAAGTATATAGTGATGACAGTGTAGTACACCCACCCAGAGATGTAGCACCTGACTTAAAGGAGGGGGTTGATCTACACCAGGGGATTCAAGGATATGAGGTAGCTCCATTCGTGTGCAGTGTCCCTGAGGTGGATTGGGGAACTAGCGCAGGGGCCCATAGTCCTAGTGAAAGGAGGGAGACTCTACCGACTCTGGATGAGAGGTGCAGGGAGAGGGGTTCCACCGTGGTTGAAGTCCTGGTGTATGAGTGTGAGGACCGCCCAGAAGAGAGTGGGTTGAGTGATAGAGACAGTCAGTTAATGTCTTGCCCACTTCAAAAGAGTGGTGTGGGGTACGTGTGTGAGACACTGGATTGTGAGGTAAAGGTTAGCACCTTCGTGGAACTGTGTAATCCAATTGTGGGAGAGCATATTGTGAGTTCCTATTTTCCAGAGCTAAACCAACATGTGTTAGAGTGCGAGTTCTCTGATCCTAGGGAACTTGCGCAGGAGGCAGACCTCTGGGTGAGTACCAGAGGCTCTGTAGAGGCATTAGGGAATGACCCTAAGAGAAGTGGTTCAGAAGTTTTCCAACCCAGAGTGCTGGGAAAGGTTAGGAGTGTTACAGCTGGGTCCCCTTGTTGTGAGGAGGTTGTAGGGCCTCACATCCTGTCTCGTGGGAGCCGGAGTGAGACTGGGATAGGTCCCGAAGTGCCCCAGCCTCAGTCCCCAGGACTGGATGGTTTAATGAGGGAACACCAGGTGGGGAGCCTAGTCTGTCTGGACGGACCGTCCATTGTGGGGGGTACCCCAGTGTTAGGTGAGCTGGGAGTGGCTGTAGTCTGGCCTCCATCAGTTCTTTTGCCTGGCAGTGCCACTCCTAGGGGGAGGGTACAGAAGTCCAGTCTGAGGGATGAAAGGGGGAAAGAGTCCCCAGTGGAAGAACCAGTGGGTCAGGGGCCAGCCAGAAGGGCTGAGCCTCATAGGATTGGCTATGGTGACGCCACTTCTGTCCTGGGGCATCTTCACGCACTGTCAGAGGGACAGGAGGTCGTGAGCTCTGTGCCAGGCAGACTGTCACGCAACACGCTAGGTATGTGTCACCCTCAGGAAGTCCTGGTTGGCCAGGCAGTTGTTCAGCCGCAGGGGTTGGTCCCTGGGTTGGTAAGTCAGGTCCAGGAGTTGTCTGACCTGGAGGGAGGGACAACTGTAAGCAGTGTCCCGACCATTTTTTTCAAGAGCACCACTCCAGGTGGGAGGGTGCAGTATGCTGGAAGGGGGTGCAGAGGGAGGGAGTCCTCGCCTCTGACCCCGGTGCACCCTGGAGGGTTTTTTCAGGTTGGTAGGTCAGTTGCAGGGTCCAGGCCCTGAACTGGTGGAGGGGTGTGTTTCCTTGAGGGGAGCCTGTGTGCTCCCCAGGAAGTCCTGGGTGGTCAGGCGGTTGTTCAACCACAGGGGTTGGTCCCTGGGATGGTAAGTCAGGTCCAGGTGTTGTCTGACCTGGAGGAAGGGACAACTGTAAGCAGTGTCCCGACCATTTTTTTCCTAAAAGCACCACTCCAGGTGGGAGGGTGCAGTATGCTGGAAGGGGGTGCAGAGGGAGGGAGTCCTCGCCTCTGACCCCAGTACCACCTGAGGGTTTTTCCAGGTTGATGGATCAGTTGCAGGAACAAGGCCCTGAACTAGTGGAAGAGTGTATTTTCCTTGGGGGGAATTGGTGTACTCCCCCAGAAGTCCTGGGTTGCCAGGCACAGGCCCAGCCTAAGGGTACAGACCCTAGTTTGGGGGGCCAGGTTCAGGGTGTCCCCCCTGATCTGGAGAAAGGGGCAACTGCTAACAGTGCCCCTCCCGGTTTGTGTTATGGAGGCACCTCTCCAGGTGGGAGGGTGCCGGGCCCCAGTAAAGGGGGCGGGGAGAGGGCAGCCTCACCCTGACCTCCGCCCAGTCTAAGGGTACAGACCCTATGCTGGGATACCAGTTGCAGGATAGAACCCCTGAACTGGTGGGTGAATTATGCAGGACACCTGCCTCAGGTGCCCTGACAATTCTGGAGGGGGTACCGCTCCAAGTGGGAGGGTACCGAGCCCCAAAGAGAGGGACCGGGTGTGGGGAGCCCACCCCAGTCTCTGGCCCCGCCGCTGGGAACAGGCCCAAGGCTGGTGGGTCAGTGTCAGGGTGCGTCACCTGACCTGGACAGGAGGGAGAGTGGACAAAAGGTGCCAGACACCTGGGGTTACTGCCCCTCACTCTCTGATGCCACAAAAGTTTGAGAGCCCTGAGAGGTATAGGGCTTGGATTTCATCACTGACTACTGTCAGTGGCTACTGTGGCTTATTGTTTATCTGTTGGGACACACCTGGGGGCCAGTTAAGGTTAGGTGCTGCACAGGTGGTGTCCACAGGTGAGGGCAGAGGTCCCCATTGGTTATCTTAGTGGGCCCTGGGAGTGTGGACAGAGGGATCCACCAGGGTTCAGATTGGAGTAGAGCTGGCATATGCCCCTGCAGCTGCGGGCCAGTTCCGTGTTCTATCGCCCGAAGCAGGGAAGCCCATCAAAGTAGTGATTGGTCTACCCTGCGTTTTGGCTGGAAGGGGGTTGTGTTGGAAATGGCCCTTTTTGCAGGGTCACCCTAAACTTTTTGCCTGCCTCCTGTATTTTTGCTGACCTGTTTCTGTTGGTTTTATGACTCTGGGCACTTTACCACTGCTGTTCAGTGCTAAAGTGCATATGCTCTCCCTTTGTAAATATGTCTATGTGAATTGGTATATCCCTGATTGGCTTATTTGGTTTACCTGTTAGTCCCTAGTAGTGTGGCCTATGTGTGCCCAGGGCTGGTAAACCAAAGGCTGCTGGTGGGCCTGCAGCACTGATGTGTGCCACCCACAGAAGCAGCTTGTAAGTGTGTCTCAGACCTGCCACTGCAGTGTCTGTGTGCAGTCCAGAACTGCCATCTTGGCTGTGAAGTGCACCCACTTCCCAGCCCCTGAACCTTCCCTTGGCATCTTGTAAATCACCCCTATGGTAGGGTGCATTGTATGTGTAAGGTAGGACATGCCTTGGTGTGTGTAGCATGTCCTGGTAGTGAATTATGCCCCATTTCGTTTTTCACTACTGTAAGGCTACCTGTTCCTCATAGGCTAGAATGGGCAGTTTGGCTATTACATTCTATAGTCCTAACTGACCCCAGGAACATGGTAGAAAAACGAATTTAGTATGCCTGAGCTCAGAATATTAAAATACACCTTTTAGTGAAGTTTATTTTTATATTCTGTGTTTGAAAATACCACTTTTAGAAAGTAGGTATTTTCTTGCCTAAGCCTTCCAGTGTGCTCTGCCGTTATGTGTATTGGCTGTCTGGTTTTAGAGGGGCAGGACAGGCTGAGTCAGACCTGGGTTGAATAGAGAGATCTGCATTTAGAGTGTGGGGAGGGGTGGCTCTTTGATCTGAATAGGGCTGTGCCTGGCAAGGTGAATGCTGGCTCCACCTCCCACTGTGTGTCTGCTAGCAGACCCCCTCTTTCTGAAAGGAAGGATGCAGCCTGGTAAACAAAGTGCTCCAGGCCTGAGCAGAACTGGTTCTGGCTAGGTTCAGGGACTGGTAGCTTCAAGGATCAAAGGCTTTTGGGGTATAAATATCTGTGCTCAAACCCCTACTTTTGTATTGCTTTTGGATCTGGAGAGGAAACTCTGTCCATGCCACTGGAGGAATCTGCAGGAAGTGACTGTCCCTGTGCTTGTGTGTTGTTTCTTGCACTGGCCTGCAGCAGTGACCACTGGACCTTGAAGAAGAGGAAAAGGAACTTTTGAGAGAACTTTTATTTTTGTTACAGCAATTACCCAAGGGCTAGGAAAAGAGCTAGCCTCCTGCTGGAGTCTCAGGCACATCAGACTCCACCACCAACCTCCTGCTTCCTCCCTGCGAGGATTGCTATCTGCTGATGAGGCTCCTGTGAGTTCCAGGGCCTCTAGTTTGCTTCAGAGAAAAGAGTGCTGGAAATCGACGCTAACGCACCTTTGCGAGCCGCTGCAGCCGAGAGCGCTGGAAAAATCATCGCGCTGCTGCCGCTGAGTGCTCGCAACACGAAACCATCGCTAACGCCTCTTTGCGAGCCGCTGCAGCCGAGACGCGCTGGAAAAATCATCGCGCTGCTGTCGCCGAGCGCTCGCAACCCCTAAAGAAATCATCGCTTCAAGACATCGCATTGCGGACGCCGTGCGTCCGCCATTTTCATCGCATCGCACCGGATTTCGTCGCTCCCTCGCGGAGCGCCATTTCTTCGCATCGCAACACGATCGCACAACGCAACAGGCTCGTCGCATCGACTTCTCCCTCGCGGCAAGAAAGTCATCGCATCGGCGGCCTAGCGTGCAGAAGTTGGTCGCATCGTCTCCGCACGCATCAGCAGATCGGCGCATCATCCTCCCTTGCGGCAAGGATTTAACGCATCGCCGGCCTCGCGTGAGGAAAATCATCGCTACCACTTCTTTGCGACATTTTGTTGGTTTTGCTACTGAATTCAGGTACTTTGTGCGAGAAAGGGTCGCAGAGACCACTGCTTTGGATTTGAACCTTATTTTTGCAACCTCTGAATGAGAAAGGGTCACAGGGACCCATGCTTTCAATTTGAACCTTATTTTTGCATCTCTGAGCGAGACAGGGTCGCAGAGAACCCTGCTTTGAATTTGAACCTTATTGTTGCAACCTCTGAATGAGAAAGGGTCGCAGAGACCCCTGCTTTGAATTTGAACCTTATTCTTGCAACCTTTGAACTATTTTTCACAGTCCTTCAACAGCTATCCTATTTTTGACAGTATTGTGGCTTTTACAGTTATTGGTCATGTGATAAATCTGCCTTTATATAAAGATACTTATTTTTTATAACTACTTGTGTGGTGTCCCTTTGTAGTGTTCCTCACTGTGTTACTGTGTATGGTCATAAATGCTTCACACCCTGCCTCTGAGATAAGCCTACCTGCTCGTGCTACGTTACCACAGGGTTGAGCAGGGGTATCAAGGAGGGTAGCCCTCTTACTCTGACTTAGGAAGAAGGGTCCCTACTTGGACAGTGGCCAGCCATTGCCAACTAGAGACCCCCATTTGTAACACTGAGGGTCCCTGTGGGCCAACTAGCCCACCAGGTCCGTCCAGAAAGCGCCACAGAGCTGCGTTGCAGAGAGGTGCAAAAAGGGGCGTGGCCTCTGAACACCTCTCTGCAACGCAGCTCTCTGGCGCATACTGGAGGTATCTGGTGGGCTACTTGGCCCCTAGGGACCCTCGGGATTGAGGAGGATTTAATTCCCCATCTTAAAACGCGCCACGGGGCCTGTTTGCAGACATGTCACCTGAAGCCCCGCCCCTCCCTTCACCACTGTGCAAATATTCCTCTAAAATCAGCCGAACTACGAATTCCGATTTACTCACCTGTTATCAGGAGAGACCTCAGTGCTGCATCTTTGAGCCCAGTACTGATCCTGAAAAGTAATTTTAACCGTACTTACCAGTAACTTGAATTTCCTTCCATAGGATATCATTGCCTACTTTTGCTGAAAAAGTTTCTAAGTGTCGATTTTTGAAACATACAAATATTCCTCTAAAATCAGCAGAACTACGAATTCCGATTTACTCACCTGTTATCAGGAGAGACCTCAGTGCTGCATCTTTGAGCCCAGTACTGATCCTGAAAAGTAATTCTAACCGTACTTACCAGTAACTTGAATTTTCTTCCATAGGCTAACATTGACTGGTTTCACTTGGAAATTCTTCTAAGTGTGGAGTTTTGGAACTTTATAATATTCCTCTAAAATCAGCCGAACTACGAATTCCGATTTACTCACCTGTTATCAGGAGAGAACCCAGTGCTTCATCTTTTAGCCCAGCACTGACCTTGAAAAGTAATTCTAACCGTTCTTACCAGTAACTTGAATTTCCTTCCATAGGCTAACATTGACTGGTTTCACTTGGAAATTCTTCTAAGTGTGGAGTTTTGGAACTTTATAATATTCCTCTAAAATCAGCCGAACTACGAATTCCGATTTACTCACCTGTTATCAGGAGAGACCTCAGTGCTGCATCTTTAAGCCCAGTACTGATCCTGAAAAGTAATTTTAACCGTACTTACCAGTAACTTGAATTTCCTTCCATAGGCTAACATTGACTGGTTTCACTTGGAAATTCTTCTGTGTGTGGAGTTTTGGAACTTTATAATATTCCTCTAAAATCAGCCGAACTACGAATTCCGATTTACTCACCTGTTATCAGGAGAGAACCCAGTGCTGCATCTTTTAGCCCAGCACTGACCCTGAAAAGTAATTCTAACCGTATTTACCAGTAACTTGTATTTCCTTCCATAGGAATCCATTGTCTGGTTTTCAGCAGAAAAGTTTCAAAGTGTCGATTTTCACAAACTACAAATATTCCTTAAAAATCGCCTGTATGACTTAAACGCATTCTTTCAACTGTTTACAGGAGATGCACCAGTGCTGGATCCAGGATCCACCACTGAGTAAGAAAAAGTAACGATAACACTACTTACCTGCTAAGTGAATTTCCTCCCATAGGATAACATTGGTGATTCTATGTGAAAAAGTTTCTAAGTGTCAACTTTTAAAATACAATAATAGTCCTTAAAAATCACTACTGTAACCAAAACGCTTTTACTCAACTGTTTACAGGAGATGTCGCAGGACTGAATCTAGGATCCAGTCCTGTGGTTAGAAAAGTAATCCATAAAGTAACTAATTGCATTTAACTAGAAATTCACATTGAGCTCAATGTTGCATTGTGTTTGAAATTGTGTTGCCCATTGCAACAACTGTAACTACTGTACTTAAAAGTCTATTGCCTATTTGCAAAGTATTTAAACTAAAGTAATTCATTCTGAGAAAGTATATTTTGTAATGTAATGTATAATGTAATTACAATGTAATTTAAAAAATAAAATATCTAAAAATAAATAGTTTAAAAAAATGTAGTAAATCAGTATCAAAAAAATAAATATAACAATTAATACATTTAAAAATTGTCATTTACAAAACCTTTGAAATTCACTGAAAAAACCATAGGTTTCAGACATGTTATAGTTAGGAATTAGCATTTAAAAAACCTTTGAAATTCACTGAAAAAACCATAGGTTTCAGGCACGTTATATTTAGAAATTAGCATTTAAAAAACCTTACAAATTCACTGAAAAAACCATAGGTTTTAGGGACAGTTATAGTTAGTTGGACATTGCACTCGTACAAAACCCGTGAAATTCCCCCGTTATAGTTAGTTCAGGTAACTATAACTTGCCTTCACAATGCACTGCTGATGACGTCACATATTACATCACTCATGACATGGTCAGTGACATCACTGATGACATCACTGATGACATCTCAAATGACATCACTGATGACATCACTGATGAAATCATCCATGTGATAATTTGATGCATCTTCTCAAACCCTAATATAACTTTTGATACACCCACTGTAAATTACAGACTGCCATTGTCAAAACCATAGACACTCCAACACCAATTACTATATACACACTCACTGATTCTTAGGTCTACACACACACATCTACTCACTCACCCGTACAGTCACTCATACTTATAGTCACTCAGTACAGGACTATTATATGCACTCATACACCTATATAAACACTCACACACGCCACTCATCCATAGAGGTTCGCACACACCTAGTCAGTCATTGAAAAAATTAAGCACACACCCATTTACTCACCTATACAGTTATACACACACCAGCTCACTTACTCATACAAATACTAGCACATTCTTACGCTCTTATACAATCTCTGATACAAGCACACACTCATCCATACAGTCACTCTCACAATCACACACTCTCACTTATAGCTATTTATATACTCCAACACACATATGTAGTTACTCACACATGTACCACTGGGACATACATTCACTCACTAACACACTCTTACACACACTTACCCACCCATACAGTCTATCACAGATGCACTCTTGAAATCATCCACCCAGTGAATCACCCACTCACACTTCTATGCACAGAGTCGCACACACCCCACCCACACAAACACTCAGGCACCCATACAGATACTCAGACAACCAATCAATAACTCATATAGACACTCATGTAGCTATTCACAAACCCATGCAGCCACTTACACAGCAACAGACAGACGGATACAGACATTCACCCAGTTTAGTCACTAACCCATGCATTCAGTAAGATACGTTTAATCACTCACTTATAGAGTTAGTCACGCACCTACTAAATCATCCATTCAGACACTTATACACCCACTCATTCGTCAATACGCCTTTCCCTATATATATTAAACATATTTAAACTTTACAGAAACACACAGTCACTGGATGATGTCATCAGTGATGTCATTTGATATGTCATCAGTGATGTCATCAGTGATGTCACTGACCATGTCATGAGTGATGTAATATGTGACGTCATCAGCAGTGCATTGCGGGGGCGCGAGTTATAGTTAGCTGAACTAACTATAACGGGGGAATTTCACGGGTTTTGTACGAGTGCAATGTCCAACTAACTATAACTGTCCCTAAAACCTATGGTTTTCAGTGAATTTCAAGGTTTTTTAAATGCTAATTCCTAACTATAACAAGCCTGAAACCTATGGTTTTTTCAGTGAATATATATATATATTAGACAACAAATAATGTAACAACAAAAGTTAGAATAAAACATAACCAAACAAAATTAAAAAATACTGATATAAAATAATCTACCTAATACATGAAACCTGATACATCTTCAATAAGAGGAACATGTTTTAAATTTTACATCCAAACTAGCAAACTTGAAAATTGAAAATAAGTATGAAAGAAACAATTCAACTCCATCAAATTCAAATTAAACCAAAAATAAAATTAAGATTCCAGCGTCAACAAAAAAAATGTCTAAAAATGTAAAACTTTGAAGGATACAATGTATTACTCTTACTTAATTGAAAACAACATTAGGGAAGGGGTTGCACTTTGGAAGGATGAAATGTACGATTTCCATGCCATCCTAAGCAACAGTAGGGAAGGCGTTTGACATTGGAAGTGCACTTTACTATATTCACTTCAACCTAAGCAACATTAGAAAAAGCGTTGAACTTTGGAGGGTAGTTTTTACAATGCCGACTTCTACCTAAGCAACAATAGTGAAAGAGTTGAACTCCAGGAGTTCCTATTAACTGTTCCAACTTTAACCTAAGAAACAATAGGGAAAGCATTGGACTTTTCGGTGGTCAGATGTACTATTTCCACTCCAACCTAACCAGACTGTGGTGGAAGGGTTGGACTTTAAGGGGCTGAATTGCCAATTCCACTCCAACCTAAGCATCAGTCAGAATTACTATTGCCACTTCAAACTAATCAACATTAGGAAAATATTGGAAGAAATATATAATAATAATACAATATGTTTAAGAAAATCAGACACAAAAATAAAAACTAAATAGGAAAAATGTAAACAATTTAAAAATACACGATTTCTATAAACAATCAATAACTATATACTCACAAATAAATAAAAAAATGTCCCTTTACCATTTACCAATTAAAAACACTAAAAACATTAACGTAAGAAATGCTTCCCAACCCACCCTCTAAAATCCCCACAAACAATGAAAAAATATAATAAATCTTTTAAATAATTAAACCACAACAAAAATTACTAAAACGTCCTATTTAAAAAAGAAAATATGTTGCTACAAAACATACAATAAATTAAAATAATGTAAATCAATTACCATAAACAATTAAATAATTTGCATATTTAATAATGCAATTATCAATTAAAATAAAAAATATTTAGAAATTTACAAAAAGTATTCATTAAACCATGTATCAATTAAATAATTTATATAACTTATAATGTTAACTTAGTGAAATAAACAAACCATTAACAATTTTAGAAACATATGAATTAAATACCATAACACTGAAATAATCCACATATTAAGTAATTTAATTAAGCATTGAAGTTATAAAAATTCAAAGAACTATAAATTATGCAATGTATGTTAAAATATCTTCCCAACCTAATACTTACAAACCCAACACGCCACCAATGATTAAAAGATTAAAATTAACTCAAAAACAGCACTTTAAAAATATTACCAAAACAAAAACAATGCTAAGAAACATACAGACAAAAAGCTTAAAGCACACGGAATCATAAAACATTAGAGTATGACTATGTTAAAACAACAATATTAAGCCCTTAAAAAGGCAATATTTTTACCTGCAAAATTCTGTCCCATGATGTTCTTGGCATCACAATATTCTTTCACTATATTTGTTTTAGACAGTATTTCTGACATGATATTAATGTTTGTGCACCAGGTGTGGGATCAGTTTTTTTTTGTTCTGTCCGTCACTGCCAGGTTTTGCCTGGTGGTGACAGACAGAAAAAACAACTTTGACACCGCCCATCCTAAATAGGGTTGGTGGTGTATTGCCCCTCCCTCTGTGAACTCCTTCTCCGTTGGCCTTCAGGGGAAGCTTTATATTCACTACAGAGCTGGGGGTCCTCCCGGCCCCTAAATAGGGAAGGCTAACCATTGATTTGGCAGACAGGGTACTCCAGTCACATTTGTGATGAAAAACCCGGTCCTTGAAACCTTTATTCAGGCCCTTAATCTTTTGTGCTTGATAGAATATTTTTACACCAAAGGTGGATAATGTACTTGAATCTTCCTCTCTCATTTCAACTCTTCATAGAATTTTTGACAATTGTAAGTTACCCCCACTCTTGATTTCAGACTCCTCTAATTTCCTAGTCATGTGTACAATCTCATATCAGGCATAGGAAATACAAATGCAACACAGCATCTTTAACCATCCTCCTGTTGGTCATTAGAAGCATTCAAGATAAATAATTACTGTGGGCAACCTGCAATGCTGAACAAAAAGACTACATGAGTTACATTTTTATATCAATTTCAGCAATAAGGTTCATTTATGCTTCTCTAGTAAAATAATTTGGCAATGCCCGAAGAGTAGACTCCAATATGAGACATAGGGCCTCATTATGATGTCGGTCGGAAAGCATTCCGACGACTCTGTGTCGGAATCGGTTCCGACCGACTCGGGTTCGGTTAGTCCGACCAACCGATTACGATGTTTCCGAACCGTTCGGTTTGACTCCCATTGACTTCAATGGGAGCACTGCATTCCGACCAACAACACAGGCTCCCATTGAAAAATAAGTGGTTGCGTAAAACCTTGCACCGTGTCGCAGGCACCCCATGGTGCCTGCCACACTGTGCATGGTTGGAAGAGGGTCCCATGGGTACCCCCATGGGCCCCAACCGGGGGCCTCAGGGTAAAGGGGGGCCTGCTACGGCCCCCAAAGTCAATTTCCGACACCCGTTTCGAGTCGGACAGACCAATTCGGAAAGGCTGTCCGAATCCAACATCGTAATACGTCGGTCGGAAACGCAGTCCATAGACCTGTACGATTCGGCTCCGACCGTCTCTGAGGTCTCCGAATGCCGGTCGGAACCGGAGTCAGAAAGACTGAACGGTTACCTTCTATACCATAATCAGTTTGTCGGAAATGTTTCCGAGTCGGTCAGAAACATGGGTTCCGACACGGGTAAGGAAAATCCGAATGCCGCTTGGAGCCTTTCCGACCGACATCGTAATGAGGCCCTGAGTTTCAAAAATGTGTGTTCGTCTAGCTTCCCATGATTATTTCTAAATATTACTGGAACAACTAGCCTCGGAGAGTGAATCATTAAGTGGCTGCAAATACTGGGCCAGATTCACAAAGGTAAGCTTGCACTTGTGTGTTAGTTTACCACTTTCCATTATTCAATAACTACATGCAGAGTTTTATGACTCTGCACTCCCTCTACTTATTATGCAGTGTTCTCTGGGTGGAGTAGTCCGCACACATAAGTATAGGGAGTGTAGGATCATTAAACTCCATACGTAGTTTCTGAATACTGAAACGTAGTAAACCTACACAAAGGTGTAAGTTTACATTTGTGAGTTAGGCATACTAGTATTTAAGAATAAAGTTTTAAACTGTCTTTAAAGCTATGCAATGATTTCGCTCACTTTACAGTTAAATGTGTTAAGGAATTGATGAGTGACTTCTAAAGCACATAAACTGAGTATGGCATGTTGTCTTATACTTAGATCTTTCAGTCCTGCTAATTTACATTATTCGGGTTTCTTAGGAGCTTTTGAGACAGGCCAAAGGTTACCCTAAAGGTCTTAGCACAGCCTACTACAATTATGAAGCGGTACCAACTGAGACAGCATGTTTGAGGCTGCTGGCATCATATGTTAATTTGGTAAAATGCCTTGCTGTTTGTTTCTTCCATGGTAGCCTCTCTGTGGATCCATGATAGCTACACAACAGGCACGCGTGAAGTGATTCTCTGACTGATTACGTCCTCATGGATACTGCCATGGCTTACAATGCTCATCCTGTTTCTTGTGACTACAACACCTCCTGAGTAGGCCTGAAAGAATGTTTTTTTATGTGAGCATAATGCTGTGTAATTGCTAAATAGTTTTTGTGTATTGCAACTAATGGCACAGTTTTTATTCTATGTTAAGTATTGACTCTCCCATTCCCCTTAAAAACATTCTCCTGTCTGAATCATTTTGATTGGAGTTCAAGCTTTTTAGTGGATTTTCTTACAGGACACAGGTTTGAGTAAAACATGGTTTGTGGGAACTATGGCCCCCTGTACCTTGCATGACGTTTGCACACAATGTATGCACTCATTTCAATTTTCCAGCAAGATTATGCCCAATACATGAGAAGTCCATATTGTTTTCCAAGAAACTTATGCATATTCAATAAGGTAAATAATTTACGTATCTGCTCACCATCACTTTGGAGAATCATGGCACATAGATAAGGTTCCAATGTCAGCAGAATTTATCAGTTTTGAGGGTTCAAGAGTAAGTGTTTAAGTTTACAGTAGGCAAAATAATAGAGGTGTAGATCCTTTATATTTCAGTTTGAGTGTATAGAAAAACACTCCAGTGAGTGCTGGTGAAATCAGTAGGATCATGGTAGAACTAGCCAGTGGGAGGAGAGAAACTGTCACTACTGTTACCCAATGCCACTGCAGCATCAAGGATGAATGTTCAATATTTTATTCAACAAGGAAAGTTGAAGATAAAGAGGGCCACATTTCAAATATTTGTTTGGTGCCTCCTGCCGTACTTTGCACCACCATCTCATGGCAGGCTTATACTCTGTGATGAGCTATGCCAAAGGGTAATTAAGTACTAAAAAACATAGGCTTTGATTTAAAGTTTGGCAGAGAGGGTACTCCATTGCCGTTGCAAGGGAGTATCCTCTTTGCCAAACTGAAGTTCCGTCCACCTTATTAGATTCAGTCTGTTAGAGATTGAGACTACTCAGTCTCTGCTACTAACATACAAATCTGACAGCTCAATGGAGTATGGGCCATCGGAGGTTTGCCCATTTGACCGCCTGCCCACTTTAGAAAGGGCAGTCAATGGCCATTTTTTACTATCTGTTACTGCCTGGTAAAACCTGGTGGTAAGGGGCTGTAAAAACTGCATAATTAACCTAACACCATGGTAGACAACTCCACACATTGTGCAGGGTTAATAGAGTTTTTATTTTCAAAAATATAATCCTGCTTTGGCATTTTTTGTTTTTGAAAAATAAAAAGAGCAGGTTAACAATTTGACAGATGATACAGTCCGTCAAACTTCTAATACATTGACAGGAACCGCCATGACGGAGGTGGGGACGCCAGGGCCATTACGCTGAAAGGGATAAATTACTCTGAGACTAATCCTGCTGTTCAACAGAGAATACATGGAGGAGTTCAGTTTTAGAGAGAATTCTTTTTGGAGTGGGTTTCACCTTTGCAATTAGTGCAGTGAAGAAAATTTGAGGAGTTGGAGGATGTTTGATGAAACAAACGTGTGTTGAGTATTAGCATCTATGTATTTGTGATTTTCCTTGAGTCTATTGATAGAGGTTGGAACAGGCGGAGGCTGGTACAAAACAGGGGTGGCTGGCAGGGGGTGTTTGAGGGGAAGTGAAAGAAAAAAAGAAAAATCCCACTTACCTCCTCTGCATGGCCGCCATCTCCCTGCCTCTCCTCCACCGTCGTCTCTCCTCCGGAAGCAGGAAGCACCTAGTCTCCCTAAGATAATCACGATGCTGCTGTCGCCATGACAGCAGCATAGTGATTAGTCTGCGCACCGTGGTTCAGCGCTCAGACAGGCAGTGGAAGCCTGGGCATGTACTCCATCCGGGCTGTACATTACAGCCTCGGAGGAGGAACTATGCTAAGTGCGCAAGACTGGCCGGCCCAAGACGGCCGGCCAAACTGTCATGCGCACTTAAGTGAATAACCACTCCTCTCCCTGTTGGCTGTGAGCTAGCCCAGTTACAAAAGAAAAGAGGGAGGTAGAGATAGCGGCTAGGCTTATCCTCCTAATAGTTCCGTAGTGAGCCAGAAATCGAGTATTGCGAAGAAAACCTGCCCTTAGGGAATGAGATAGGATACAACGAGAATTCGTCATAATCACTTGTCTAGAAAAAATACCTTTTTTCTAGAGACCCCTCACCCACCAGGGTTGCCCCTAGGTGGCATGCTTCATCATTGGGGTTCCTCTCAATCCTCTATGGATTGACGTGTGCTCGCGACTTGCGAAATACGTAGGATCACTTAGTTGTAGACTATGTGTAGTGCAGTGATGTGGAGTGGGTGGAAAAAAATATTTAAAAATACCTAACTGGTAGGCCACTATTTTATTCCCGCCCCTAGTTGGTATGGTTAAAAATCAGGGGTTATTACTGAGAGAGATCCTGACTATAATGAGTCTGGCTGTCTCAGTAATGTGTTTGTGTCAACGTTTCGAGCTGTTCCCCTATTAGCTCTTCATCAGGACTCCACGGGGACCAGCCCCGTGTGTACCACTCCCACTAATAGATCCTAAATAAAGGATGTCAGTGGTGCACACTAATTAGGCATGCACTGTATACATACGGTACTTGTATTTAATCCGTATGGTTTTATTATAATGCAAACTCTTGCATCATGGTCAATGCCAGGGAAGAGGAGCTTGTAGTCACACATTCGTCAAAGCTTCCCTCCGGTCCAAATAACCTACTGCTCTCCTTGGAAACCACTCCTCCCCTGTTGGCTGTGAGGTAGCCCAGCCCGCACTGCCCCAATACGGCCTGACCCAGTAAAACTGCCTCAATAGAGATAAATAAAATGAGAATAACAACGTGTTATTATCATTTATATTTTCCTTTTTCCAGTAGCAGAGGAGCCACCACTAGGTTAGAATCCCCCAAATGTCAAGGGCCATGATTGGGGCTGACCCTTAAATTGATGTTTACAATGTGAGCATTTTGAATCATGTTGTATATTAATCATATTTCACCAGGGAAGAAAGAACATTCTCACAGAGATAGCATTACAATGTGTGTCCTCATCTTAGACAGCAAAAATGATGAATTAGATATGAATCTAGGCCAGACTCAATGTTTGGTTGTTTTTGTTGGAGGTAAGATACATTTGATGTCAAAACTGATATCCATATTGTTGAACACCCATACACATGGCTCTTAAAAATGTAATTAAAAATGTAATTTACAAATGTAATTAATAAGTGGAGACAAAACTCATAATCAGAGATAATTCAAATGTTATAATGAAGAGTAAAAGTGGAAGGCTCATTGGAATGAGTGGAGTCAATGGCTAAATGTAAGTAGAAGGCACTTACAAATTCCACTATTAAAGAAGATTTGCAATGAATAGATGCAGGGCTCTTAGCGTATAGGTTGAAAATACATTTTTTACCACAGAATATGACTTGTCAACTCTTATTGATCAAGTAGGATTGGGGTCATCTTGTATGGAAACAAGTGTACAGTTAAAAATTGAAGTAGATTACGTTACAAAAAAAGGGTGTCCAGTCTGTAAATCTCACAGTAGACGGAACTTTAATTGAAACCTTTGAGACGCAGGATTCAGAAAGCTGATTAAATCAGGAAATGCTTTCAAAACAATGAAAAGATGAGATCACAATAGCACATGATGAGGTAAGATTCAATTCCACACAAAGGGGATGCATACATGATATCCTTTAGGTAAGATGGAAACAGAAAAGGCTCTTTAACAAAAAACTACACTCAAAAAGCAGAAGACAGAACTAGGACAAGGGAAGCCAACCTAAACCTTTATTCAAACTACCCTGAACTGTCTTTACTGAAGTTGAATGTTTTTATGATAGATAGCACAGAAAATAGTGACACTTCCTGAAACAAAAATCATTATGAGAAAGGTGAGTATTATAAAGACAAAGCACACGCTCAATGTGGTTGTAAGCCTTTTATGCCAATCCAGCACTGCTGCTACCAAGAACCTCATCTCTAGCAACTGCCACTTACAAAAATCCACACTTCTACATTATTATTTCATTTCAGCGTTCCAACGTACATACAAACACATTTTCATCCATCACTAATTTAAGCCTTACCACATTGAGAATACTGACAGATTATGGGGCAGATTTACCTACATTTTGTGCTGTGTTTGCATCACAAAAGTGACACAAACCAGCCCAAAATGTTTTTTTGTAGTTATTTACTTTCCAGTGCAAAACTTGTTTTGTGGTGTAAATTCCCTAAAAGTAACAAAAAGTAGGGCAAAGTGCTGCTTTGCGTTACTTAGCATCACAAGAGCATTACATGGGCTTTCCCATGCAACTACTGATGCTTTTTGACGCCAAAACCCTATCTACCAAAAATTTGAGACAGGATTTTAAGTAAAGATTTACGCCATTTAAAATCAGGTGTTAAAAGAAGAAATGTTTTAAAACTTGTCTAGGTATAGTAGTTTTCTACTGGTTTTGTACCCTTCCAGTACAAAACCTATGATTGACTCATGCACACACTCTTGCACTATGGTGCAACGGTGTGTGTGATAGTGCTGGGCAGTAAAATTCTGCAACTGGTACTAGGGAGAGGAGAGGAGAGAGCCATATCTCTGGAGATATGGCACTCTCCTGCTTTCTCCTTCTCACCCAACGCAGTGCAGCATTTTTGGCTGCTGCTCTGCATTGCATGAAAAGTTTGTAAATCTGGCCCTACATATCTTGAGACATCAAGAATTATGACAGGAAAGAGCGGTAAAGGAAGTGATAGACAAAAGGGTAAGCAATAAAGAAATAAAACTAAGAAATGGTATCAATAGTTATTATACAGCAATCTATACCTTAAAAGGTACGGTTTAGTACAAAGCTCCTCCTTTAAGTCATATAAACCTTATTCAACATTTACCTATCAAAATGAATTCCAATTTTTTTTGTCTGGATCAGACAAGTGACATATGCAATTTACAAAAGGCTGGGTATAATACACTTAGGGGCCGATTCCGATTCGGGCCGGAAAACATACCGACCGACTCGGTGCGGGAATGTTGTCCAACCGACACGTACCGGCGCTGCCCGATCCGCGTAGTACGATGCAATGCATGTGAATTACGACCGACTCGTACGGAACACAAGCCGAACGACCGAACCGCACGGAAACCAGCTATCCGGCCGGGAAACTACGCGAATCGAACCGACCGACACGCACCAGGAATGAACCCGATAGAAGCGTACCCGTGAACTCCGACCCGCGCAGTACGATGCAATGCGTGTAAAACCAGACCGAGTCGCACGGAGCCCAAGCCGTACGACCGACACGCATACAAAACCGAGCCGAAGCAACCCAATACTCCGCGACCGGCCGCGTACGCCGCACATGAAACCCATCAGGAACACAGCTTGAAAGACTCGGAGAAGCCCGCACGAGCCAACTGCAGCGTCCTACTCGGTCAGAAGAACGTCTCCTACATGCCCAAAACCCACAAAGGAAAAATACAAAAAAAAGGGCCAAACAAGCAATGACAAAGTCAATAAATACAGGGGTGAAAAAACATGGAACAAAGACACACCCACAACTCCACCCATATAAAGGCCACAAATCACTACCATGATCCTTTGCAAATTCAACTGACCTGCCAGCACAGAACACCATCAGACAGCAACCACAGACACACTCACAACTCATCCATCACACAAGCCACACACCATTAGCACCTCCCAAATAGCACCCTCACAAACACCCAGCAAAACCTACACTCACCCACCCTCACTTGCACACTCACACACACATCAATCCCCACCACCACCCATCACCATGCCCCCAAAGAAGAATCCAAAGTTCCTAGACAGTGAATTGGAAGTCCTGGTAGATGAGATCCTCAGGGTAGAGCCACAGTTGTTTGGTACATTGGTCCAACAGACCCCCATGTCGCAGAAAACCAAGATGTGGGAGAGGATCGTCGACAGGGTGAACGCACAATCACCATGTTTGCGCACAAAGGAAGACATCCAGAACAGGTGGTATGATGTGCGCAGGAGGGTCAAGGACCTACTCAAGAAGGATTACGCCTTGAGTAATCGCACCGGCAGTGGCCCTCCTGCCAAACCAGTATACTCTCAGGCCCTGGGAGGAGAAGGTGTGGGCCATCCTACCACCAGTGAGCGTACATGGACTATCAAACATCCCAGAGCCTGGTGAGTACACAACCAATATACCCAATATTGTGTGACAATACACACACATCACTGTCAAGGGGATAGTCAAACCATGCACCCTTAGCAAATCCACAGCAACCAAAAGATAATCATCCCAAGATGTTGTATGTTAGTTAGATAAACACAATACATGCCATCTCATAGTGATATGTAACTGTGTCATGACATGTACAAACCTAACAACAAATAGAGCAAGGCAGTGGCACAAATCTAACCAACAAACACAGTCAGATATTTTGCCACCACTAGAACACCACCTCACAGGAAGCTCACTGAAAGGAAGGAATTCTGTGTATGCTGGTGAAGTGAGTGTAGCCAATAGCATGATGGGAGTTGTAGTCACAGATATTGGTCACCCTCACAATTGGCCCATCAACACCACTCTGAACCATGCTCACATCACAGGGAGTGGAAAAGAACTGACAAGATGGCTGACACTGGGTACTGCTGTGGGGAGCACAAGGCCCTGCTGGGAACTGTGCACCAACCAACAGCAGGACACCACTGACTGACATCCTGAAAGCCAACTTGCACTCCCTGCAATGGAAGCACGTTCCATGGTGGGATATCTGGCTGGGTGGGAAGGAGGACTGACAGCTCTGACCATAGTTACAAGCAGCCTTTCTCACACACCCCTTAACACAAACTCCACACAACTCACCTGGGACAATGCAATGCCTCACACTCTAATTAAATATCCCACAAAGAACAACCACACTGTGTTATGCTGTGTGAAGCACAGGGACACTCTTGGGACTTGTAGCCAAACAAACGCCAGGACAACATTGTCAGCCATCCTGTCAGCACAGGCACACTACCCCACAGGGAAGCAGAGTCAAAAGGAAGGAAGTATGGGCATGCTGGGAAGGGGGTGTAGGCAATAGCATGATGGGAGTGGTAGTCACAGCTCAACATCCCCCACCTTCATGGCCCAGCAAGCTCACACTGAAGCATGCACACCTCACAGGCAGTGAAAAGCCACTTCAAAGATGTCTGACACTGGCCTCAGCTGTGGGGAGCACAAGGCCCTGCTGTGAACTATGCACCAACAAACAACAGGACCACACTGTCAGCCATCTTGCCATTGCTGTCACACTCACACACAGTGAAGTCGACTCAAAAGGAAGGAAGTATGGGCATGCTGGGAAGGGGGTGTAGGCAATAGCATGATGGGAGTTGTAGTCACAGATATTGGTCACCCTCATAATTGGCCCATCATCACCACTCTGAACCATGCTCACATCACAGGGAGTGGAAAAGAACTGACAAGATGGCTGACACTGGGTACTGCTGTGGGGAGCACAAGGCCCTGCTGGTAACTGTGCACCAACCAACAGCAGGACACCACTGTCAGCCATCTTGCCATTGCTGTCACACTCACACACAGTGAAGTCGACTCAAAAGGAAGGAAGTATGGGCATGCTGGGAAGGGGGTGTAGGCAATAGCATGATGGGAGTGGTAGTCACAGCTCAACATCCCCCACCCACATGGCCCAGCAAGCTCACACTGAAGCATGCACACCTCACAGGCAGTGAAAAGCCACTTCTAAGATGTCTGACAATGGCTCTGTTGTAGGGAGTACCAGGCCCTGCTGGGAACTGGGCACCAACCAACAGCAGGACACCACTGACTGACTTCCTGAGAGTTAACCTGCACCCACTGCAAGGGTGGCATGCTTCATGGTGGGATAACTGGGCTGGGGGAGAAGGAGGTCCAGATGTCAACCAAATACCACCAATGCTGGTCATGCACACACGTCAACATCCACTTTGAAATGCATCAGGTTAGCAGGACAATGAGCCACACCAATATCAACCTCTGACTGTGACAACTTAGGACAATGCAATGTACAGGGCCGCATCCAGAGGTACAGTCACAACTGTCATGTGTTTGAACCATTGATGCCTGCAGAAACATAACATACATTGTGTGTCTCTTCCAAAAACAGGTGATGATGGGGACACAGCAGAAGATGAGGAGGAGTCCTTGTCCCAGGCTCCGGTGGCCCCTGAGCTCTCTGGTGTGGAACAGCCTCTGCCCTCATCGGATGGCGAAGACCAACCTGGCACCTCCGGTGTGAGTCATCATGCAGCACCAGCAGGACCACCATCTGCACCCCTTGCACCCATTCCTCCAACATCTGGCAACACACAGACCACCCCCGCCGACACGGACAGACCAAGGACACTGAATGACAACAGCACAGGGACCCCAGCCCACCGTGAAGCAACGGACAACAACCCCAGTACCAACCCCCAAGGGGGCCTAGAGTCACCTGTGCGTGCCACCGCAGGTCCTGCACGTGTGGCCAGGGGTGGTGGGAGGGGTGGTAGGCAGAGGTCGCTGTTTGCAGAGGGGTCTGGACTGCATGATGACCCACAACTGGTACGCATTGCTGATGCGTACCAGAATAGTACCGGAGAGGTCAGCCAGGTAGTGGGGATCCTCAAGGACATTCAACAGCAGCAGGCTGCCCATCATGCCCGCTTGGACTCCCACATGTCCCGTGTGGAGACACACATGTCCCGTGTGGAGACACACATGTCTGGCATGGAGTCCAAGTGGGACACATTGGAAGAACTGACAGCGGTGCAGAGGGACATATTGACATGCCTCCGCCAGATTAGCACCAACATGTCCACACCTCCCTGTGTGCCCACAGCATCTGGTGCCGCAACAACTGCAACTGCCACAGGGAGGGAGGATGACTCTGGTGGAGAGTCCTCTGCACCGCAGCGGCCTGCACGTGAGGGTCCCCCAGAAAGAAGAGGGGTCGATCCGAGGAAGGACAACTGAGAGGCCGATGGCCATGTACATACCCCAGGAACCCAACACCTGTTCTGGAAATTCTCCTTTGTGTGCAAACTGTTCACCCTGTCGAATGCAACCCAACTCTCCCACATGACATGGGGAGTTTAAGTTGGACTAATGTATCAGATGACTGTGGACTTTACTCAGGACATTTCTGCTACCAACACTTCCAACTCATCTGGGAACTTTGGATTCCAATCCCAATGTACAGCACCCACCATCCTGTGCACTATCCTCACACATGTATGTAAATAAACTCACTAATACACCATACTTGCCTCTGTTGTGATTCCAACGTTGTTTTTGTCATGGAGATGATGATCTGCTAAATGACACTGTGCATGCTAACTGCTACAGCAAGTTCAACACCGTCATGTGAGTCATGGCAACGTGACACATATGAGGGAGACACACCACTAGGGCTACACAACACATACACACCAGGGCCATCTGACTCATCGCCTACACTGATGTTGCCAGGAAATACAGTGGAATGCACAGACACCACACCTATTCAGAGTCTGTGTTAACTAGCCCACAGGTGCAGTAAGCAAATGTCAGTCAGATGTGTGACCACAGACAACGCACATCCCAAAGTGAAGCACAGGTTTATTACACATTTGCAACATGTTGTTTCCACTACAGATGCAAGGTAATCCCACGTGGCAGTGGCCACACAGTCAACAAGTGTAGAAGAAATAAAGTCCAGGGGTGTGTGGCACATCACCTGTAGGGAAGCGACTGCTTCCACCCTGGAAGCTGAATCATGGTGTTGGGGGATCCGAGTTGACCAAACAACTCTGAAAGTACCCTGTGAAGGACAGACATGACACACAGTCAAAAGCACTGAAGAACAGGACAGAACTGCAATACTCATGCCCAATACATGTCACAAGATACCTACACAAAACCAAGTTAGCATGTCAACACTGTTGGGGAGTACAGACTACCTGTAAGGACACATCGCTGCATGCATCCAGTCAAGTAGCACATGGCCACACTCAAACAGCAACAGAGCACCACCAACACATATCATGCAAACTCACATCATTGACATGACATCTCTGGATACTCACATTCAGCTGAAGAAGTTGGTGATGAGCTGTGTGCAGACATCACCCTCATCATCATCATCATCACTGGCATCGTGGCCCAGGCCAGGATCCTCCACAGGTGGCGGATGTTGGTCATCGTCATCCAGGATGAGAGGCAACTCCTTCCGCACTGCCAGGTTGTGTAGCATGCAGCAGACGATGAAAATCTTGCGCACCTTTGCTGGGGCATATGGGAGGGCCCGTCCTGTCTTGTCCAGGCAGCAAAAGCGGCTCTTCAGGAGACCAAATGTCCGCTCGATCACTCTCCTGGTCTGACCATGTGCCTCATTGTAGCGCGTCTGGGCTGGTGTCACAGGGTTCCTGAGGGGTGTCAGCAACCACGGCATGTTGGGGTATCCGGAGTCACCTACATACAGACAATTGCACATTAGATGAGTTGGAAAAGAGGGTGGAATACAACATTGCAGAACACACACAATGGTACAAAGTCAGTACACACCGACAAGCCAGGCACGCTGGTTCTGCATCTGTGACATCATCCTCGGGATGCGACTACTCCTCATCACGTAGGCATCGTGTGCAGAACCGGGAAACGTGCACACACATGTGAGGTGCTCATATCTGCAAGACATACCACCAGAGCATTGATAGAATGGTAATGTTTCCTGTTCCTGTATGCCTGCTCATGTGCCTGTGGTGGTACCAAAGCCACATGTGTCCCATCAATGGAGCCGATGACATGTGGCATCCTCCCCAGGGCATAGAAGTCACTCTTGACGTTAGTGAGTTGTTGACGTTTAGGGAAATAGATGTACTGGTTCAGGTATCTCAACATTGCCTCCAAAACATCGCGTAGCACACGGCTGAACATGGTCTGTGACATCCCACCAGCAGACGCCACAGTGTGTTGAAAAGGTACCGGTGGCAAAGAAGTGTAGGGCTGCCATCACCTTCACCTTGGGGGTCAGCGCTGTAGGGTATGGCCGGCCAGGTTGCAAATGTGGGGCCAACCGCACCGCCAATTCCTCAATCAGCAGCCTGTTGAAGCGGTACCGTCGGATGCAGTCACGTTCAACCATGGTTGCAAGGTCAGGGAATGGTCTATGGACAGCTGGTGCCCTGCAGTGCATAGGTGAACAAAGAAAGATTGTCACTCACCCCACATATGTGGCATTGACCATACTCAATATCACATGATACATCATTACGAGACACAAGTACTTGATGTGTGTGCCGTTCTGTATGGACATATATGGCACCTACATGGCCAACATCTAACATCACAGTTCAACATGTGTTGACAACAAGTTCCAGGTTGTGCTATGGGAAATCATTAGGCTGTGTCACAGTACCCATGTACTGCTGTCACGTTCCAAACACACACCACAGTGACAAGTGAGGACAGATGTGCCACAGGCATCGCAGCTCATTGACAGGTAGATTCCCAGGGACCCTGTATTGCCACATGGACACTGGCATGACATGGCGTATCATGTACACGTCAGCAAAACAACCATGACTCCCACAGGTAGTGGCCCCTGTTGCCTCTGCAGGACAGACATGGACGTCTGTGACACACTCACGCACAACATCAAAGTCGATGCACAAACAACGTGGATGTGGAGAATGTCTCCCATTGTGCACATGGAATCAGAGACATCTGAAACACAACATGCACACAGACTGTGGAGGGCCATCACTATTGTGGCAATGGGTCACCCTGTGAGCGTACATACCTTCCCACATGGGACTCAGGGTGTATGTGACATGACATACACATACACAACCTGGAAATGTGACCATGCCACATGCTCTGAACTGAACAGTTGCACATCACAGTGATCATGTGCACAACACACAAAGGATTCTGTCCCCATGAACACGTGCACAGCCTGGGAGTGGCTGCCCCCAAGTGCCACCAAAAAAACCATATGTTGACCCCCATACACACACAGGTAATGCAGCCTTACATGCCTTAGGATACAGTGTGGACAGGCTGTGCTGTTGTAGGTGTGCCCCTGAGTCCCTGGCAAGTAATTGTGGCTGGCATACGTTCACCAGTGACAGCCATGGTGACATATGTGAGTGACTTGTACAGGGACGCGTCGTACAGCAATGGACCGATCGGTGCGCAGGCATTGGCGATTGCAAATGATGTGGACGGATGTGTGTTGTCATCCGAAATACGCATTGTACAGCAATGGACCGATCGGTGCGCGTGCATTGGCCATTGCATATGATGTGGACCGATGCGTGTTGTGCTCCGAAATACGCGTCGTACAGCAATGGTCCAATCGGTGCGCACACATTGGCTATGGCCTGACATTGTAACGGACGCGTTTCGAAGCTTTAACGAGTCGGATGCAGTGAATTCAGTTGGCCACCCACAGCAATGTTGCAAATTCATGGGGTGTCATGAAGTTGAACTTTTGAAGGATGCTGTGGGCGTGTATACGTGGATGCAATTCCATGGATTGGCCAGATTCAGAAGATGCAAACGACTTGGACCTATCACTTTGGACACATGGGACAGTATCTGCCTCTGCAGCACACATATAATGCTGGCTGTTCCCCTGAGAGCTCACTTGCCTGCACTACATGCTCCAGGACGACATCTGCCACCACCACTGCTGCTGTCTCTGCATCCTCTGGCTACTGCAATGGCACGTACTGTGGATAGAGCCCCAGCCTTCAGCACTGAGGAGAACCAGGCCCTGCTGGACAGCCTCCTTCAACAGTACAGCAAGCTGTATGGGAAACCAGGGGAGCAGGTGAGTGTGCTGTCCACTGCCTTACTAATTGTGCATGTTGTCTGACTAGCAAGACTTACAGTGTATACAACAGTGGCTAGCATGCTCACTGAGTAGTTGTCACCCCCCAAAGTGTGTAGTCACATGCACTGAACAGGTATAGTGCAGTAACAGTGCATTCCAACAAGGTTTGACTTCCCAGGCAATGATACCATTTAGTAACTGCTGGCAAACTGTTCATAGCCAAAGTTGCACTACCTGTGTACATCATATGCCCCTGTGATTGAGACATGTATATCCAACTGTGTGATGCACGGAAATGTTGCATGTGTAGTAATGGCCTTTTCACTTTGTCATCCTCACAGGTTGATGCCCACCAGAAGCAGGAGATCTGGCTGACCATCGTCCGGGCAGTACGATCTGTGGGGGTCTACAGGCGCAGGATCCGCAACTGCCAGAAGAGGTGGCAGGACCTTCGGGGCTGGACCCGGAGGATCGCGAGGTCCAGCTGAAGCTGTCGCCTCCCTCGCAGGAGGGCGGACACGGACCCTGACCCCCACATGCTCGGGATCCTGGGGGTGGTCTTCTCCTGACCTGGATGGGCAGCTGAAGGCCAGACAGCAGCAAGGAGGGGTAAGTGCTAGCCTTAACTGTGTACTTTGACTAACATGCTCTATGCACTCCTTTATGTAATATACATAAGTGGACAGTGCTGCAAGAAGAAAGGCAAAAATATGACAAAATAAATTTATTTTTTCAGTAAAAAAGTAAATGATAAACTGATCGATAAAGACTCGTATTTCCCAACTACTGGGTGCTTTATTAAAAATCAACGCTTTGGGAAATACGGAGTCTTTTCCTGCCCTCAGCGTCTCTATACTTGGCACCTAATAACGGACTTCAGAAACTCTGCATGTTATTTGAATTTTATCATCACCCCAAGTCAGCCTTTTTCCCGTGGAACACCGTATCTTAAATTACGCCCTACTGGTCAGCTGTTCAACCCACTGAAATTTTCCCACCACTCCCTGTCGTGGTATCCACGCCCTGATGAAGGTGTTTCGCCACATTTGGCCTGTACAATCAAACGCGCGTCGGCGTTTGTGATACATTTATGATCAGTTGAATGTTGTTTATTAGATACATGATATTTATCGAACAGTTTATCATTTACTTTTTATGTGTTTTGCTTTAGCTCAGTATATATAGGTTAGTTGTTAGTATGATTGAAGTATGGTAGTATGTGTGTAGCTGTGAGTTGTTGTCTGAGTGGTGGATCTATGTATATGTATTTATTTAACAATTATCCCCAAAAAATATTTCTGTATCACATTTGAATCTTTTGTCTTTTTACTGAAAAAATAAATTTATTTTGTCATATTTTTGCCTTTCTTCTTGCAGCACTGTCCACTTATGTATATTACATGACGCTTAGACATATTATTAAAGAAATAGGTAGGGGATTTCCGCTTGTCTAGATTGCTCTATGTTTCCCCTATGATCCCTCTACCTTCATTTGCCTAAATAGGGGCCCCCTTTGTTTGATTGCCTATGCACTCCTTTAGCCTGGTTCCAATCCACAGTACAACTGTCATGTCGTCCTGGACTCATGTCCCTCACTTTGTGTCATGCCCCCTCCTCATCTGATACACAGGTGTGGCCCTTACAGTCTGTGACTTAGGTCACTTGGGTACTGTGTACTTGCAGTTACCTGTGGTTCAAGTTGGGGACAGCGATCAGTTACAGGAACTTTGTGGTGGGCTGCATGGGTGGTACAATTGCTCACAATGCCTATGATCTGACATGTACTCTGGGTATGGCTTTATTATGTGTTCCAATTGCTGCTCTGACTCACCACATGTCTGGGGTATGTGCCACACACCCATGCTGCTGCAGAGACCAAGGTAGGAGCCTCGAGAAGTATGTACATCATGTGTGTGACACATGCATAGCCACCTGCCTAGTGTTCCAGGGTAATACCATGTTGCACATGGACCAGGACTGTAATGCCTACTCCGTACATCGAAGGCACTCTGTTCTCCCACTCCCGTGTGTCAGCATACATATTGGGCATTGTGAAGAG